>VUQK01039122.1:0-16469 GCA_015106715.1 Bujurquina vittata
TATATATATATATATTTTATGACCATACATAAACAAATTAATCTGATCAATGGGGCTAAACAGCAGCTCAGCGGTTCCCACTGTTTCTGCACAGCACGGGGGACCCCGGGCATCTCTGTGAGAAGCTTGCATGTTCTGCTATGTTAAAGAGGACCTATTATCTTCGTATGCAATCCCACATTTTCTTGGACTCCCGCAGAGTGCACGATTCACATGGCTCACTGTCTCAAACTGTCTGAGTTAGTGCCTCTCTCTTTAATGGTAAATTTTGTAAAGACCCTTTGCAGAACTGAGCATAAACCTTCACCACCAGTGCTGATTTGGTGCTGATATGTATCAGCTACAAAAACGACTCATCCAATCCAGCATTCATATTTTTCCTGACTCGTGCTCTGACCTTGGCCTGGTCCACAAGTACTGAGTATGGGTTATAGTTCCGGCTCTGTTGGGGGTCCAGCTTTTTCTGGTAGTCTTTGACCCAGTCCGTGATGCCCAGGAGGATGCCCAGCCGATGTAGGCAGTTCATGTGCCTCGGGTCCGACTGAGCCACGGTCATCAGTACCTGTTTAGATTTGGCCTGGCCCAGAACACGAGAGAAAGGCTCCAAGAACACCTGGAACAACATAAACACCTTTTTGTTTTAAAAAATCTGAAATGCATACAAATGGCTGCAAAGATGTTACAGAGAGTTTTAGCTCTGCGATGACCAACAAGCGAAAAAGCTGCTGTATCTAAGGCTATGGTTGGCATGACAACTGAAGGATAACATCCTCCTCTTCAGCAATTTAGGGGAACAAACTAAATTTGCAGGCTAAAGCTGCCCACTCATCTGGTCCAGGACACACTGAGACGCTGTCGCATGCTGCCTTTGTGTTTGCTGAAAGCTGTTTATGGAATCGCCAATGTTGTGCCAGCTTCGATATCCAGTAACACTAAATAAAATTAAGCGTTCATGTTGTGCACGAAGTCCACAAACTAATCAAAGCACCAACTTGATTTCAGTTAAACAGCATTTATAAGACATCAGATCTTAAATTTCGACTTCATTGCGAGCCTTCTGAAGAAGACATGAGATACATTTTTCATCGCCCACTCCTGACCTGCTGCAGAAGAGCCTGACAGGTTCTGGTGGGGATTCGCGTGAAACACGCCAGGAGGAATTTGGCAACTTTGCTGTAACACGACACATCCTCTTCAGCCAGGGACAAATCTAAACAACACAAATTCCACCGTCATTCCAGTCGTGCACAATTCTCTGCAATCAAGTGAAATGAAAAGGAATTCAAAGTGATCTTCCACCTCCCGCCCCGTTAAATACCTACCTTCTTTAGCCACGGCTGCTGCCAGAGAGCTCTGCATGTGGTTGCTCAGGAGGGCTATGGGAGCGTTGTCTATCCCGTAAGCTACCACCATAGACACAAGGTGGCCGGCTGTGCTCACGGGGTCGAGGGCCACGGTGGCGCTGGAGAAGTGCTTGTCTCCAGTGTCTGTGGTGATCCTGAGCAGCAAACCGGGGGTCACCTCTAATGCTGCTAGGCCTGTATTAGCTGTGCGGTAAGCAAAACATGCATTCACCTATTAGTTGCTCATTTTTTGCTGATACTGTTTATGCCTCAACAGGATGCAATCAATTTCATAAACATTTACCACAGATTTAATGAGGGACTTTCATGTGTGTGATTTAAAAGTGAAGTGCAGACTGAGCAGGTGGGACTAAATGAAAACCAGCCCACATGCTAGAATGAGCACAATCCAGACTTGAGTTTAGTGCCTGTGATACAGTAACACAACCCTCCATCCAAAGGTAACAGCTTCTGACCTGTAACTAGGTCCTGTCAGCTTTTAGGTTCTCCATACACTGATAAAACTGTAGTAACAGTCATATTCAGTATTTCTTACAGTCACACCAATCATTCACATAATCAAATCAGTACTCAGTTAAACTTTGAGCACCCCTGCTTTAGAGGGTGCTGGCCTTTTTCATGAGTTTAATTGTATGTTTGTGTGCTCTGGTCAGCATCTGTGACTAAACCATCAATCAATCTAAACTCAGGTGGGTGTAATTTAATAATTAAGTCGTTTTTGGGGTAAAGTCTCAGATGATATTAGGGATAAAAGTAAAATAATCTCTGTGTTGCTCTTTGAGATGTGAGAGGCACCTGGGTCAGTCCTCATCCTCTCCTTTAATGTTAAAAAGCTACAATCTGCAAACTAAGGCCTTCCAAATCTGCAGTACAGGCTGCTGTTTGTCTCACCTTGTACTGAGCGCCCTCTTGTGGCCATAATGTGATGGCCTATTTAAGTGTGCAAATAATGAAAGATGGATTTTGGACAGTTTTGACACAAATGTGTGTTTTACAGCTAAATAAGGCTTGTTTGGGCAAAATGAGCTGAAGGGTGGAGGGTAAATATGATGCAGTGTATAGCAGTACGGATTCATTTTGAATTCAGCCTACACATTTACTGCATGACAAATACCAACTCATCAATTCAGTTTACACCCCTCATTGTAAATGTGATACACTGTATATAGCACAGTCACCATGAACAGACAGATGAGTTTTACATCTATCTAAAAATGATCGTGTACCAATCATTTTGCCTCGTGCCTACCTGCATTTTTTTCAATGAACTCCTTGAGCGAACCATGAACGGGTTTGAAGATCAGCTCCCATTGGCTCCACTCACTTAAATCCTCCAGCAGGGGGCAGGAGAGCAAGCTTGCCAGGGCCTGGGCCTTGGACATCTCACCAAGCCGTCCCACTGACTCAGATCCACCTTCGACACTGTTCATGGGAAGGATGTGAAAGCAGGATAAAAACAACATGAGATGAAACAGGGCCTGTGGCATGATAGAGAGTTTTAAATCATTCATGGTTCCATAATAGGAATTAAGACTGTGGATGTTAAGCCGCATGCGCAATAAAAAAATCTGACATACAGAGCCAGGAGCATCCACCACTGTAACAGCATATAGATATATACAATAAAAACAGGTCCCCTGTACAAATCCCTCCTCTTACTGAAGTGCATTAGTAGATCAGTTGAGTGCTAATAATAATATCATAATCATATTATTCTAAATCTAACCTACAGAAATGCATTTTTAGCAGTCATTTAAAGCAAACCACAGATTCAGCGTCATCAGCTTTGGATGTAAAATAAGAGCGTGGAACAGTAAAGAGAACTGATCAGAAGATCAGCAGTTATAAGGTCTCAGTAGCTCTGCCATAAGAGCCTGTCCATGTAGGGCTCTATATGTTATAAATATCATTTCAAAATGAACTCTGAATTTTACTGGAAGCTGGTGGAGGAAAGCAAGAATGAGGGTGAGTGCACTGGCTAGTTCTTGTTAGCAGTCTAGCTGCTGCGTTCAGGATCAACTGAAGACAAGCTAAGGAGGACTTAGAGATCCACGCGGAAAGAAAGTTACAATAGTCGAGATTCCACATTATTGGGTGTCAATAATGTGATGTTGAAGAAAACACGACTGGATGAGATGTGAGATGCAGGGAAGCAGGAGAGGCTATTGAGTTTGTTTAACTGAAGTACAACTGTGTATCGTCTGCAAAGATAGGAAATGTCTTTGAAGTTGTTTAAAAAACGCCCCAAGAGTAACAAATACAAAAAAGAGAATTGGTCCAAGGACTGAGCCAATGGGGGACTCCGCATCTCCGGGGTGCTGATGTAGTTATTAATATGAATTCTGACATGTCTGTTGGATAAGTGTCATGAAAACCATTTTATAGCAGTGCCAGAGATAAGCGTAATCTATCAATGGTGTCTAGGGCTGCAGATAAGTAGAACAAAAATTGAATATTCATCTTCCTTTAAGTGCAGAAGAATATCAGTAATTTTCAGCAGTGCGGTTTCAGTGTAATGATTTTGTCGAAAACAAGGATCAGATCCATTATTACCTCAACAGTTGAAGTAACCAATAGGCCACAGCTTTGTCGAGAATTTTAGAAATAAATGGAAGTTTGGAAATGCTCCTATAATTGTGGGATCTAGGTCTGATGTCTGTCTGGTAATAGTCTAACCTTGATTTGCCTTGTTTGGAGAACAGGGCCACTTCATAGCAGACTGGGTTCAGTCCTCCTCCAGCCAGCCCTTTTTGGCGCTGGACTAGGTCAACCAGCCTGTGCAGAGCGCCATGCCCCAAGTCCCGACTGTCCCGGACCCCATAGTGGGACCTCAGTGCCGACTCAATGTGAGAGAGCTGGGAAAGCACGGTGGCAACGTGGTTTTAGAACATCTACGTTTTTAATATATCAGCAGAAAAAAGGGGGAGTGGTTTTTGTGTCTCACTTCATCGGTATCAGTGGAGGTGACGTCGCCGCACTGCTTGATGAACTCAAACACATCTTGCACGGAGGGTCTGAAGCCTCTGGCAGCTCGTTCCATGCTGCTGCTGCCTAAAACCAAGGTGGACCCCACTGTGTCCTGCAGCAACTGCACACAACCCGAGGAGAGAGAGTGGGGATGAAGACAGTGTAACCCCTCATATTATTATCACTGCAGTGTTTCTGCATTGGTAATTTGATGCCATACCAACAGTTTGCAGAGTTAGCAGTAAAACAAAAGTGAGAAATATACCTGAATGTTTTTCAGCAGAAACTCCAGGAAGCTGCCTTTCTCTAAAGAAAGGAAGTCTTTCACATGGAAGTGTTCACAAACTTTCTTCTCCATAGAAGCCATGTGTGCCAAAGTGACAGCTGAGCTCTGAGCAGCCAGTCTGTCTTTCAGATACTGCTTCAGTTTGGCTGAGAAACACAGAGCAGAAATGGGCATTTACCGTATACAAGTGTAATGAATTCATGGTTATCAGGGTCGCTGTGTGGCAGAAACATAGTAACAAAGTAACATGTTGGATTAGAAACCTTCACTTGGGAGTGATTTGGTGGATCTGTCCTCTGTTTTAGTGTTTTCTGTGGGTTTGGGGGTCTTGTCTTTAGGCACTAGGTCCTGTGGAACAGCCAGGGATCCTCCACAGATGGCCAACTGAAACAGAGCTGTGGACAGCCGATCACCTGACACCTGCAGCAGGAAGTTCTGGACGTTCTGGACCAGAAAACAAACAAAGCTTTGCATCAGAGACACGGGGATCATTTACATGATCGCTGAGTGCTGAAATAAAAGAGGCACACCTCGTTTCTCTGCCAGGCTCAAAGCAAACACGGACTTCAGTCTAGCATGTCATCACAGTGTGTGAAGGCTGTTTATTATATCTAATAATTCAGCGCAGAAAATTTCAAAATACACTAAAAAAAGCTTTTCCAAAAGTCTAGTTTTTCTGATAAATTTGGAAGGTGTGAAATCTGAAACCTGTTTAGCTGTTACCAGGCGATTTGGACGAGCACATTTCCAGCACAGTTTTTCATTTGTCTTTTGTGGAGCAGAGAACACGAGGTCTCTGTTTACAGGAAATCTCAGAGAAACAGCTCAGATTATTTTCTGGGGTTTGAGCACTGACGCTCAGAGAGACAATCAGGGTGTGTTTGTTGTAACAGTCCCATAACCTCCTGTATTTTTCCCACTTGTCTTTTTATGGATGAGGGGAGCAAACCACCTTCCCATGGACTGTGTTACTGATAATTCCTGTAAAATGATCCACAGTAGGGTGGTTTGGAGGCAGGTATCGCCTTTCCTGCTTCCTGGTTGTTTTAGAGTTTAGTTTGTCTCTCTGTGTTTCTTGTTCATTAAGTTCATTGGTGCTTCTGTCTTTCATTTACTTCCTGCTCTCCCTTGATAGTTATTTGTCCCTTGTGCCTTACTTTTACTTTGACCTTCCCTTCTGTCTCATTGTCTTTGGTTACCGTCACCTGTGTTTCGTCTTTCCCAGCTGTATCCACGTCCCCTCATTGCCTGTCAGTGTATATACAGTTCTGTCTTCCCCCTAGTCTTTGTCAGGGTGTCTGTTCCACTTCCCTTTGTTAGGTCTAAAAATATGTGTCACCCCCGCCTGTGTCCTCTGCATCACGCTCCATACAGTCTGTATAAGCCGCAGACAGTGACAGCTTTCATTTCTAATTGTTCTTGGTTCCATTAATTCTGTTTTTGTTTGTTTAAAATAATAAGCTTGTTGAGCAGGAGGCATTCTGAACGACTCTATAAGGATTCTCAGTCGTGGCATAATGTGAATGTACTGAAAAAGCCTGGAGTGACCTGAAAGTTTAAAAATGAAACGCTTTATTGAAGATGATCTCGCAGACTTCAGACAAATAGGACAATAATGGGATAATAACAGGATAATAAAATCAATGGAAGTAGGCTGATACCAAGTTGAATTTAGTCTAAAATCTGTCTAGCTAGTGTTCAAGTGTCTAAAACCTTTTTCCTTGCGCCTTCATTAAGGATTAGGAGATTTTTAATAAGTGCAGAACTGGAAAAAGCAAAATTCCTTCTCATGTTGGAAAGCTTAGTGAAATTAATATCTGGGGGTGTGTATCAGCAAATTACTGATATAACACCAATGGGTCAGCTCTTAAAAAAGTTAATGATAAATGAACTGGCAACATTCACGTATTCACACACACACACACTCTGACGGCTGTTTCAGGGGCAGTTTATGGTTCAGTATTTTGTCACTGACACCGATCTTCCACCTGGTGGACAGCCCATTCCACCTCCGCCCAATGTAGACACAAAATTCCCCCTCTGGAATTACACAAGTGCAGTGATTAACAAAAAAACAATGTGTTAGTGACTGGCACTCACCTTGGCCATCCTGGGGCTGAACACCTGCCCTGTATTTGTGAAGACCTCCAGCACCACCTCGGCCGCTGTCATTGACGCATACTTCTTCCTGAGATCCAAGCTGCCCGCAGAGGAGAAGGAAGCAGCGCCTTGCACCGGCTCCAGGATGCTCTTTTTGATCTTCCTTAGACGCTCGTGTGTCTCCTCCTCCAGCTCTGTCTGAATGACTCCCCTGGCCTGCTCCAGGATGCTGTGCTCATTGCGGCTGACCTTCGCTAGCGTCTAGAGGGCACAAAAGTCTTTGTGTTTGATATGTGTACAACAGGTTGTATGGTCACCACACATCTCACCACAACACGTGGATATCATCCTGCACAGGTAACCAGTTTACAGAGGAGATGACGATAACTCATCAGTGACCCGTCTTGGAATGTAGCAGAATATTGAGCTTCTTACTGATATGGGCAGGCCGAGGCCAGTTATCCTGATGCCCAGCTTGTATGGAGAGTCACAGTTGTAGTGGTCAGCCAGATGCTTCATAAACTCAGCTAGGTCCACTTTAATCTTGCTCTGCTTCTTCCTAAAGTTGCGAAGTTGCTACACAAAGGAGTGGAAATATTGTACACACATATTTTAACCAGTAAAGCCACAAAAAACAAAACCATGCATGAATTAAAAAAACAAAAAAGAAGGTCCAAAACCTCAAAGCTCACGTGTGTGTGTGTCTACAATATGTTTCATAAGTTGGGCAGCAGCTTCCCCGTGAGCGTACCTTTAAGATGTCCACAGTCTCGATCTGGTGGATATCGTCATCCTTCGTGCTGCTGTCAATCTTGAACATGCGATGAACGAGTGGGAGTTTGCACAGGGGGCCGAGGTTTAGCTCTTCATAGTGCTTCTTGTCCTTGAGGCCGGCCAGTGACTGGCCCAGCTCGTACAGGGTGCAGATGGATGTCATTGCTGAGGTGGTCTGAGAGCAGGAGGAAAAAAATCAATTTAGCAACCGGACAGTCAAAAAACAGGGTAAAGTTAAAAGTGTGTGCGCCAACCTCTATGAACATGTTGATCTCTCTAATGAGGTACTGCAGATCTTTTAGAGCTTTAAGAGGCATGCGCTCTATCCATCTGGGGTCCAAAGAAGGAATCAGCCTGCACACCCGGGATATCACCTGGATACAGGTGTGGAGGGCAGTGAGAGGACAAGGACAAAATAAAACACAGTGAGTTAGAACAGATTTTCTCCATGTTTGCCTTACACGAGTAAAATCCCCGGCTCGACTCCTTGGATGCTCCCGAGCACTTGTGAACGTGAATGTGTGGCATTAATACCTGGACAGGCAGCTCTGGGGTGTAGTGGATATCCCAGCTACACACAAGCGAAATACAAAATAGAAAAAAATAAGTGTCGTTCCTCCTCACCTTCTCTCTGGTGACCAGCTCTCCATCCCTTGCGATCTCACGTATGACATCCTCCATCAGACTGTTGATGGTATCCTGGTCCATGGCCCTGTTTTTCCTCCTCCCTTTGGGGTCCTCTTCGTCCTCCTCCATGGCCTCCACTGCCCGCATATTATCTCCAAGGACATCCCTCTGCTGTGCATAATAAGCATCCTTAAAGCCACTGCCTTGTCCCTGGTTAGTATCCCTCACTTTGCTCTTCTGCTCTTTGGTCAGACTTGAAGCTGCTCCCAGCGCAGGAAAGTCAGAGGCAGACAGGAAGCTGGCTTCCTGGTCTTTTTCAGATTTAGGATTCTGTGTTGCTGTGGGAGGACATTACACACGGTTTCATAAATCACTGAGTCACTGATAATCTTTTTATGCTTGAAACTGAGCGTTTTGAAGTTTGACTACCTGCAGGGGTCTGCTGTATCGCAGGCTTGGGATCGGTTGGTTTAGCCTGAGCGGGCAGCTTTTTAGCTTCCAAGCTGTCGTACAGAGACATGTACTGAGCAAGAGGAAGCTGTTCGCCAAACTTGTGAGAATAGCAGACGTGGAGCTGCTCCATGGACGGAGCCGTCAGCTGGTACGTCCTCGTCACCTGAAACACGTCAGTAAACATTTACTCACCAGCAGGTTTATTGAACAGGCATTACGGGTCTACATGCACACGTGTTGAAGTGCTGATTATTATTTGTGTACATAAATTGTCTTCTTTCCTCTAGAATATTTTTTTTACCCATAATTCAGGACTATATTGACAGGTGTGCTGCTCCTGCTCATTATATATAGAACCAGCTACGAGCTGAGCTATGTGTTAGATAATATTAGAGAAAAACGATCTATTTATGGCCTCTTTTTACATTTTCATCTTCAGGAGCAAACAGAAAGGGGACTGAGCACTTTCACCGTGTGTAAGTGATGTCCAGCTGCTAACTGGAATGCTGTTAGCAGCAGTATTATAGACATTAACTGGTTTATGATATCAAGGAAAACAAACTCAGATAAAATATGCATAAATATAGATATAGAATCAATTTGCACAGCTAACCTCTAAGATCCTCTTGTATAGCTGCTCTTGGGACAATTCCTCAGTTGGCTGGGAAGCAGTAAAAAGTGGAATAACTGGAATATAATTTGGGGAGGATAAAGAAACAGGGGAAATCAAAGGAGATCCAAGACGGTTCATTCTTGCCTGAGGGAGAGGAGAAACCTGAGGGCTGGCATCCCGCTGTGGTCCAGCACGAAGGGCAGGGCTACTGCTCCTAATGAGAGATTCAGGTGTGCGTGGTGTCGCAGGCCTGCTGCCCACTGCGGCTTTTGTTAAACTCCCAGCTGGAGGCTGATTTTGAGGCTGACGACTCTTATGGTACACTACATCATCCACCACAACCAGATCATCTTTCAAAGAGTCGACCAGGTCAGGAACTGTTTGGAAGCCCGCAGTGGATACTTTCAGTACACGGTTGTGTTTCTCTTTGTATTCTGCAGCCAGCAGCTCCAGAGGAATCCCATCCCGATGTTCTTTCACCATCTTCACAATTCTCTTCAAAGTCTTCTCCTTTTTTTTTTTGACTTTTGGAGCTGAGTCTCCACTTTGAGCTGCAGCTCCACATTCTGCTCCAGCTGTGGCCTGACTTCCATCACAATGGTCTCTGTGAAACACCAGTTCTTCTTTCACCACCAGATCCTTTTCCAGAGAGGACAGCAGGCTGCTCATGGAGGCAAAGCCCAGTTTGGATAAAGTCAAGTTCTTGCGGTAGGTCTGGCTGTAGATGACAGCCAGCTTGTTCAGCGGGAGCCCAGCTGGGTGCTCCCTGACCATGGTTACTAGATCTTCCAGAACCTTCTCCATCTTGAGTGACCCTATCAGGGGGAAAGAGGCCAACATTAATGGATACATGAAATAGTTTACTAGAAATAAGCTGTACAGTTGTTTGGGTAGTGTACTTTAAATCTCACAGATATTAAAGCAAAGCGGGATCCCTGATTCTAGAGCATTATGAAACACAGAGACGTCCTGATGTTCAAAATAAAGGTGGACATGCAGTTAGGGCAACGGGTTTTTGAACCATGACGCAGTTTCTGGAATTTTGCCTGCATTAACCACCACAGTGGATTTGATTTTAAATCAAATGATCATGATGTGAATGCAGACTTTCAATATAATTCAAGAGGTTTGACAAAAGTATCACATTAACTGTTTGGGAATTATAATAATTTTTTTGCATTGTGCCCCACTTTCAGGGTACCAGTCCAAACTTTTGACTGGCAAAGTATGATAATTAAGAAATATGTATAAAAGAAAATTCAAGGTTTCAAAATTATGTAGCTTAATTTATGTCACATGTTAAGCAGAGCACAGTTATAACATACTTTAGTATAAAAGTTAAAAAGTATAAAAGACAGCTGGTTTTAATGCTCAAACACAACAACTAAGATTAAATTCAAGCTAGCTCAAACTGCTGTGGCTTACTAATGCTGAGTGCGAGTCATTTTTCCTCCCAGAAATTGGCAAACACTAAACATGCAACATTGCATCACACAACAAGCTGGCACTAATATCAAAACAGCAATAAGTGACAGCGTGCTAACCAATCAAGATCGTGTTTTATCCCGACGAAGCACATGAACTACAGCCAACAGCACAAAGGTGCTTGAATCGCAGCAATCTTACCTATTCTCTCAAATAATAAGATGTGTGTTCATCTCTCCATCAAAAGGTCTGCATATGAACCAGAAACCTTGCTGTTCAAGCTTAAGTACTCCCCCCCCTCCTGCTGTGTTTCATTCTCAGCAGGCAGAGAAATGAAACTGAAACTAACGGCCATGCTCATTAAACCGTATGGCTGATTTTGATGTAGCCACACTCTCACATTCCTGGAAATGGTTACAGATCACCACACTGGTAATGCAGTAAGGAGAGACCACCACAATAATGGCACCCAGCCAATCTTTGATCATCAAATTACCGGCAGCCAAAGCAATAATGGAGTATTTACTGTGCTAGTAACGTGGTATAGAGCAGGTTCTGCGATTGGACACCAGAAAATCAGGAGAATGGAAAACAAAGAGAGAATGAGGCTTTAGGTTTCACATTCCTGGCTTCTGCTTTTTGCTTCAGCTGATTCATGTCAGCTGTTAGGTAATAACCCATGTGACCTGATTTCAAGGCTCAAAACAAACCTGTAGCCAAGGAAAGGAAACGGAAAGTAATTACAGCTCTGTGTATTTCTGAGTACATGCATAACTGCAAAGTCACATGTAGCTACATCATCCACCACCTCGTCTCTTTAACTAACCACAATATTTGGCTACCACTGAAGAACTTGCAGCACAGTACTGATCGTAACAGGATCTATCCTGTTACATTACTTCCTGTTTGCCAATGATGGTAAACATGCTACAGGTCTGCTGGGTGTGTTCAAGGTGTTGGCAACTGATCATGTTACTTAATCATGTTGAGAAAGGTTTAAAAACAGGGTGTAGATGTTTTTTATATCCTTAAAATTAATAATTTTAACAAATAATTTAATATAACTCATTATATCAATTAAGTTATATTAATATAACTGTTGTGGACATGTGGTAAATGAATAACAGCACAAACAGGTCATTTTAACCTGCTGCTGCGTGGATGGCAGCCAGTGTAACAACGCTATACTACATCATACATAATTCAATTTGTGGATACATTTGTTATCATGATACAATGCTTTAAATGCTAAAAAAAATAGAGGATAATTTAAGGTGGGTAGCATAATGGCGACATCATAATACGGACGTACTTTTCTAGTCTGACTCACTCTGATGAATGCATCGAGGACATCTGAGGGTTCAGTGTCTTGCAGACTGGAAGCTGATGGGGACTTTCTAATCAACAACCACATTCCTCCCGAACCACAGCCACTAATATTTGATACATATAAGAATGTTCAAAGGCCCAAGATGCACCTGTGTGCCAAGTTTGTCTGCTCAGCTCCTGAAGAGGAGAAACGAAACACTCCTGGACTACAGAAGGGTGCATGCAGCTTTGCATGATTCATGGTCAAAAATCTTTATCTTATTTATCTTCACCACTCAGTTCATCCACTGACACCAGCTTCTCTAGCTCCATTTGAGACCCCTCAAAAACCAAAAATGTGAACAGCAGGTGAGTGGGGTTAGGGATTTCTGCTCTTACTGACGTCATACTGAGCCCAGAGTAATAGGAAGATGAAACAGAGCCCTCTGGGGCTCACAGGGATTACTTATACATACACTGACCTCATTATCTGAACATCTGGCCATGAAATATAAGAAAATAAAAAGAGAAAAAAGGAAATGACTAACACCCTAACGTTAACATGAATTATACTAATATCTGGAATATTAGAGGCTATATAGCTTTTAATAACAACTAAAATATGGGACATGTACTAACAGAAAATAGGCCCAAGCTAGTGGAAAAGAAGCCAATGGTAGATTACCTTACAGTGATCAGTGCGCCACATCTTTCCTGACAATAAGTGACGACGAGAGGAATGTGGAGTGTGACGAGTAACAGGTCACAGAGCTAATTTATCTCAACACATCAGCTGAAACCTAAATTCATACATACAACCTCTTGAGCCAGGCCACACATGGTCATTACAGACCCCCTTACCCTGAAACAGAGGTCCAGTGCAGTTAAGACAGGTAGTGACAACTACACAAGACAAGAAATCCCTTTTTTTAGTCCCACGTTGGGGGAAATTCAGCATATTTAGCTTTCAAAGAACAAAACACCCACAAAGAAGTACAAAATATTGTGAAAGAGAAGCAACAAGACCAAATGACTAACTTTAAACGCTCTCCATCTACCTGTTATTACGATAATGGCTCTTTAGTTGCAGATGAGGGGCGTGTGCCTTCATTCTGTATCCCTGTCCTGCAGAACATAGCCATGACAGCTACTTATTATGGCTAGCCATGATGCTATGGTGGCTAATGCCAGAAATATTACGAATTAATTGTGACATTAGTCGGTCAATGTAGAGAATTACAGTGGCCATTGGAGCGTCGCTTATCTTATGGAATCTTAACATTGTTATAAATTAGTCCGATTAGGTAGAACAAATAAAATCGAAACTCATTGAAGACGCTAACATCCGGGCCGACTTGCTAGCTGATGCTGTGCTGCATTCACGTTGCATGATAAAGGTAGTAAATAAGGGTTCTCTGCTCGAGAGGCGTTCATGCGTTGACAAAAACTGCTTACAAATGATTTATCATTCCAGAAAAAAAAGAAGAAAATATATACATATAGAATCCAGACTTGAACTGGATTCTTCTCTTTGAAAACTGGCTGCTTCATCGTGGCTTTTTCACTCATTTTCAGTCCAGTTTATGGACATTTTCACAGGAATGTTATTTTGTTTAAGCCACTTAATACTGACCTATGAATCATTCAAGCAAAATAAATAAATAAAATAAAAAGCACCTAAATCAAGCAATGAACCAGTGTTGTAGCTACACATGACAGACACTTAAAACCAAATTTAAATTGCATCTTTATCACTAGCAGCCTGCTGCAAAAAAAACCCTCCAAAAATAAACTCGTTCCCATTTCTTTAGATGAATCTGTGACAAACGTCAAAGACATCATAGTTTGACAGGCGTAAAATAACATTTTGCATCAACTTAGCACGTCTGAGCATAGTGTGCACTGTCATTAAATAGATTTGAGGAAACTGTGGACAACAGAAGAAGAAATGAAAGGTCTAAAAAAAACTACTATCTACAGCAGATGAACAGTATCTGAAATTCCTCCAGCAAAGCCCTGAGAACTGCATCTGGACCTTGAGCTGATCCATCTACTGTTACTGTTGTCAACATGTCAGGAGGAGGTCAGGAGAGAGGTACAGCAGTGGGTGTCTTCATCTGCCATCTGTAAAACACGGAGGAGGCTCAGTCATGGTTTGGGGCAGCATTTCCTGCTGTTTACAGCAGGCAATAAAGCCCATGGCAAAAACAGACACACTATCGTTGATGTATCCTGGGGTCATCGGGCGTTTCGGGTCTTCCAACATCATATACCTTCTCCCAGGCAACCTGACCTCAGTTGATCAGACCCCAGCCTGTGTTCAGGTAGCAAACGCTGGTCCCCAGCTCAGCTCCTCTCTTCACCCGAATATCCAGAACATCCAGCTGCAGATCTGATGATACGATTACAAATTCGTGGACCTGCGTCCTCGGGTGTCCTGGTACCACGTGCACATCCTTATATTCAAACATAGTGTTCGTTATGGACAAACTGTGCACAGATTGTCCAGTAACAGAACACCACTGTCCTTCTTATAGTCAACGGCTCACGAATCAATCGCCCACAGGTGAGGAGTGGACTCACACCGAGAGACTCCATCCTGAAACCAGCCCAGCAGCACCTGAGAAGATTGTGAATGAGGAGAAAAGGAACAAACCAAACACTCAAACCCACCCAGCTCTGCCAAATCATAACGATTTGAAACATGTCACATCATCATAAAAATAGTGTAAATTATGTAACGTAAGCTAATGTGGCATAAAAGGGAAAAGGGGGCATTAAGCAGATGGTTAGCTGGAATCAGTTAATTTCCCCCAATCCTGACCCGAAGCAGCTGGCTAATGAGTGCCCACTTGATGGAGCAATGCCAGGTCCTGTTCTGGAAAAACCTTTACTTGGAAAAATGGAAGCGTGCTTTTCCTAGTGTTTGGTTGTCATGCACTACAATACGGGATGAGCGCTTTCACGTTGTAAAAATATGGATTTATCTCACATCATAACTTGGTAATTTTAAGTGTGGTGAAGTCACAAACAGTAATTCTCTTAAAAAGCATTCTGCTTCTCAGTAAGAACTCACTGAGAAGCTATTAACTAAGTGGAAATAAAATCATAAACCAGCCTATGAATGATAACCACACCATAAAGTGGGTGTCTCTCATCTGCATTATCAGTGTAATGTTTAACATTAACCAGCATTCACTCTGTAGATGGCCTGTTATAACACCACACTGACGAAACCTGTCTGCTGCTCCGTGCTGGCTCAGTGTGTACATAAGTCACGTTTACGGGTTTATGAGCCAGAATAACACAACACATTGCACCTGTTTGTTGCACTAAATCAATATCCAACCTATTTGAAATGAGGAATATTGATAGTGATAGTGAACACAGTAGACCACTTCCATCTCTGGGAGCACTGATGCTTAAAAAGTCTGACTGCTGCAGACCTGCGACAGCACGTCCTCAAACATTTGGGTGCAGCAGCCTGTCACTGATGGAGCTGATGCCACCACAGAGTCATTAAATGTTTTCAGGACCCTAACCCAAAGGACCTCGGCCTCCTGAGTCTGCTCTATAAGCTCTAATTAGGTTTTCACTGACTAAAAGAAGTTCATATTTAAAGCTGTGACGTTTGTAATTATTTGATGAGCTCTGTGATAGCACAGTTAAAAGTTGTAGGCTCCTTCTAATATATGAGTAAACACTGAAATGTGGGTCTTTTGGTGCTTCCTTGATGTCACTCCTGTGAGGCCGAGCAGTCCATCAGCAAATGTGGCTCACTGTTGAAATCAGACAATCGGTGTGCTGCTGCTCTCTTTCTCCTCGCCCCACAACCTGTCATTGGAGTTCTTCCTTCCCACTCTTTCCAGGGGCTGTGGTTTTCGCTCTTATATTGTACAAGCTTTACTTTATAATCTAAAGTACCTTAAAGGACACGTATCATGCTTTTAAATCCTTCTTTTCATATGTAAATCATTCATTGTGGTCTCTATAAAGTAGAGCTGCAGTGCTTCGGTCTGAATTCCTCGTCATTGCTGCTCCACAGACCCCTCCGTTACACCTGCTCTGAGAGAGCAGCTGGTTTTGGTCTCTTTAAATGTGAATGAGACGTTCCACGCCCCGCCCCCCTCCAAGTCGCAGAGCGTTCCACGCCACCCATTCGGCCATTTTTGTAGTTTAATAGCAGCGATACTATTGGCTACCGGCAGAGAAACAAGGAGGACTTTCTGAGAGTACATTTCTGAGGAACGGCAGCACGGTGGCGCAGTGGTTAACCCTGCTGCCTCACAGTTAGAATACCATCTGGAAGGCCTGGTTCGATTTCACCCGGGCCCCTCTCTCTCCGTGTGGGTTTTCCCCGGGTCCTCTGGTTTCCTCCCACAGTCCAAAGACATGCACTCACTGAGGTTAGGTTCATTGGCCACTCTAAATTGCCCATCGGTGTGAATGATTGTCTGTCTCTCTGTGTGTTGGCCCTGCAACAGATTGGTGTTCTGTACAGGGTGTACCTGGCCTCTCGCCCCCCCCCCCCCCCCCCCCCCCCCCACCCCCC
>VUQK01039122.1:16489-29904 GCA_015106715.1 Bujurquina vittata
CCGCCCCCCCCCCCGCATAAAATTTAACCAGGCACTTCAGAGAGGCTCTGATGCCTGATCATGTGGGTCAATACACCCAACAACTGAACATTTTGACTTGTCTATGTGCAACTTTGGCATAACTGAACAAGACTACAAAATCACTGCGAGAAAAAAAACAGCCAGCTTCCCGAGATCTGTCAGCTGGAAGCCCACGTCCATGTTTATCAGTTCCACAGCAAATACTGTGACCTAACAGATAAGAAAACGTAACGGTGAAAAGAGACAACTGAACAGACTGAAAATTATGACCCAAAAAGAATATAAAGATATCTGCGCAGCACCGGGAGAGAATACGTTTGCATTTTCTGCTACACACTCAAAGTACACAACAAAATGTATTTAAGGGCTAAAACAGTGGGTTTGCATGATACGTCTCCTTTGTGGTGGCTGAAAAAATGAATTGATCTTGAACTATGATATACGCCACTTTGGTTGCCGTTGTTTTCGCACAGATTGCTCGCTCACACCTTCCCTCTGATAATACTGCACCTGGTTTTCAGGGCCACAGCGAATCAGAACATTTGATCGGAAATAAAACACAGTGTAGGAAACCTTGCACACCATTTTCATGCTCGTGTGCAGCGCTGTGCCCTGACACACATGTACCGGCACTGCACACAAGTCTGATAATTGCTTTATATTGAAGTCATAATGCTGCAAAAGTAATGGAACAAATGTTTTAGCATTACAATATACTTTAATTGCTAATTATGCAGAATGATACGCACTGGATCAATGGTCACAATTTTTGATTAATAGTTTATATCACTTGAATGTTGGAGGAAAAGACACTTTTAATTATGTATATATTACTGGGTAGTTTTATCTGTAATAATATTTCACAGATAAGAACATAATAGTCTATTAAATTTTATATTTTAAAATCTGCAAAAATACTAAGTAAAGAGATCAAATAAATGTATGGAGTACAAAGTACAACATTTAAATAATTGGAAACAGAAAACAAAATAGCGTAAAATATTTTAAATACATGTAGATACATACCGGTCCTATTCATGCTCCCATTCAGTGGCTTAGCAGCAATCCAGCCCAACTGATTGAATGTTTCTTTCTTTCTCAGCTGTACTCCAGACACGTGTATTTTGTGTATTACAGTGTTGCACCTTTTGAGACAAAACTTTATAAAAAAAAAACACACATACAACCTCTCAGTGCAAACAAATACAATTTATTCATTTGTCACTTCAATTTTGATATATGTAAGAATATATGATCCATTTACGCTGTTAATTTAAACATGACTGTTAGCATTTACTAGTTAGTAAGTATAAGTAGCTTAAAATTACTCGGGCTTGTTCAGAATGGCATATTACATATTCATGATAAAATTCTGCCTCTGGCTATAACTCCCAAAACAGTTAATCCAATTTGTTTGATACCCTTTAAATTAAAGCTAAAATCTACACTTAGAAAAATTGTGTCATTGCTCAGAGTTATGGATTTTACTGCTTAAGTATACAATTAAAACATAATATATATTTGTATGTAGTACAGTAAGTAAGTACATTTCAGCGGCAAGGCAATTCAAAGTGCTTTACATCATAAGATAATCAAACAGATGTGCATTAAAATCATGAAAAGCATTAAAACATCAGTGTAGTACACTACAAATCATCGAAACATCGAATCATCACACATAATCATAGAAATAATCAAGCAGTTAACACGTGATAATCATTAATAAGATATTTTGTTTAGAGCAGTTTTCACCTGGATTTGTTTGCGACCTGCTGATCAAAAGCAGCTTTAAACAGGCGGTTTTCAGCCTTGATTTAAAGGAATTTACTGTTTGAGCTGTTTTTCAATTTTCTGGGAGGTTGTTCCAGATTAAAGGTGCATAAAATCTGAAAGCTGCTTCCCCATGTTTGATTCTGGTTCTGGGGATACAAAGTAGACCGGAACCAGAAGACCAGTAGGTGAATCTAAAATATTAAGGACAGCTGTATGCAAGGATTTGGTACATTTATGTCAGATATGGAACCAAAACAGACTGAATTATGTTTGTTACAAAGTAGAACATCGTTTGGTGATATTCATACTCGGCTACGAGCGAAGGCTGTGAACCTTCAGCGAACCCTGGTGGAGTTGGGGGGGCTGTGCTGTTACATAGCAGTGATCAGAGGTGCACTCTGGGACTGGTATTGGTGCTGAAACACGGAACAAACCCGATGTCGAGAGGAAATAACCCAACTTTTGACTTTTGAATGACTTTCACTGTGTTTTTAATCCCACGCAAATTTATATTTGACGTCTTTGATTTTGTCTTTGTACACAGCATCAAAGTGCTCTGCTTCTGCTGCCGTCAGCAGGTTCTTCCAATCTCCAGCAACTCCTGAGGGAGAACACACAAAAGGATTACATTAGAAGTGGAGGAAAGGTGTAAAATTGTGTCCTTTATTCTGCGTTACACTGTTTCTCTTTGAGAACCACCGTTTAAATTCTGGTGTAGTTTTCCCTCACTCCAAATCATAACACCGTCAGCTAGAAAAAAAACACCACTCCCCTCTTCTGACAGACGAGTCAGATTAGTTGTGTAACCCTCTGCTTAAATACCTTCATGCATCGTTGCCGACCCCGGCGCTCATCCAGCTCTTGGCTGCTTCTCTAAAACCCAGTTAGCAGGTGGAAACACCAAGATCAACCAAAATTGCTCACACACCAACCAGAACCTTTGAAAGGTAGATAAGAGCGTTGGATCCGTGATATGAAGGAAGAACGCGAGAAGTTCAAGGTTCTCCGTTCTCTTTCTGCCTGCATTTTTCCCTTTTTAAAGCCCAGCTCGTCATGGATACCCCTGCATCCGCATTCCCCTCGTAAAGGTATGACGGAGTCCTGTTTAGACATGCCAGCTGAGGCTTGTCGGGGTGGATAACTGGATAATATGTAGTTATGTCTGTGGGGGTTTTTTTCGAGGGGGGCTTTAGTTTTATGACATGGTTCTGAATTTTGGTGCTGATTTGGAATATGGAAGCTTTGGGAACCGAGTGATCAGTTGTGGGTTCGTGTTTGAAGGGATAATTTCAATAAATATGTTTTAGCGATCGAGAGAAAGTGTAAGCTTATATGCATTTTATAGGTAACCATTCTCAGCAATGTTAATAAAACACACCTTTCCTGAGGAATTCAGACTTGGTCTGGTCCATGAAATCTTTGGGAACTGCCGAGTAGTTAGACATGCTGTTCTTCTTCATGTTCTTGAACAAACAGCGCTCTGCTATCTTCTCTGTCACTTCCGTATCCAGAGATTTCTCCAGGAAGTGAGCGATTCTGGTCACAGAGGCCTTCAGGTCCTGCACCGCAAGCAGAGACTCTCAGTGTCTGACTGTTCATGTTTGAGGTGTTTGGGAGGCGTTCAGGGGCTCTCACCTTTGACATTTCTTCATAGGAGATGTACATGATGTGCTCCTTATCTTCAGCACCGAGCCAGCCCTTTACGTGATCAAACCAGGAACCAAATGCAACTAGAAGGAAAAGAAAATGATAGATTTTGATCTTGTTAACAGGTCTTACTGTTCCCTCCTGTTCTAATACAGAGTCAATGAAGACTGTGTTTTCCATATAGGTAGCAAGAACAACCTTTTCCATCCAGGAACTTCTCGAGGAACTCGCTCTGTGGGCCCGGTTTCACCATGAACGAGGTTATCTCATAGTAGTGAAACGCAGACGTGAACACGTCTTTGGGGTTCCTCATGACATAGATGACCTGGAGTGATGACAAATCATTACTGAACTTTAAACACTCAACTTTAAACTTCCTTTAAACAGCATCTTCTAGACCAGTCAGAGCTGCAAGCTGCCCTCAGCATTCCTCCCTCCTTTGTTTTCTGCATTGTGCGTTTGTGTGTTGCATGAGGTCACTTCCTGTTTTATTTTTGCTAGTCCCGTTCTGTGTGTGCTGTGTTTGTCTCGTTAGTGTAATTCTGTTCACCTGCTCTCCCCAGATGTTTCCACTCTCCTCTCGTTACCTCGTGCGTGTGTGTGCGTGTGTGTGCGTGTGTGTGTGTGTGTGTGTGTGACTACAAAGCTGTAGTCTGGTTTCATCCTGTCTCTGAGTTCCAATGTTGTGGGTCCATCTCTCGCCTCCTACACAAACCTGCTAATCACGACAATCCCGTTGTTGTGCTCTTTTATTTTGTTGTAATGCTCTTTCAGCTCCTTTGGGTTGTTTTCTCTCTTGCACAGAGGCTCAGTAAAGCCCTGACTTCACGTTTCTCAGTCAGGAGCTGGTGTTCACGTGTCTTCTGTCTGGAAAAAGCTCCTGTGGTCTGAAACCTGTTCAGCTCCACTTGCTCCTGAACGGGTGCTCTGTATAAACTGAGGAGGCTCGGGCTTAAACAGTCACCCCGGCTCAATGATGCTGCTAGAGCTCTTAGACGGCAATGTAGAAAATCGGAAAGAAATTTTAAGTCACAAAGGTGCTTCATAAACCATGTCAGAAGAACTCAAAGAGATTTACTGTGCCACTGAATGCCTCAGTGAGCCACGAGGCAGACTTACCTTTGGTTTAACTTCATAGAAGGACGGTGGCATCATGTTGTACTGGAAGTGTGTTGAAAACATGCGTGGAGACGGTCTTTCTTCCAGGTTAAGGGTGCAGGCCAGAGACTCCTCCAGCCACGGGACACGGACCCAATTATGAAGAGTCTCAACGGAGGCCGGATCCCCTCCGCTCAGGATCAGAGGGACAATCTCCTGCATCCATGTCGTACCTACAAAAATTCAACAAGCTTTTGATTCTGCTTTGATTAGAGCTGCTAAAGTGCCATCGTACACCGACTTTTTTCAGTTATGATGAAGCGTGCTTAATCACTGCAATCTTTATAACAATTTCAACGAGTTATTCTGAAACCACCGTCTTAATAAACAGAGACAGACTGAGGACACTCTCTTATTTAAGAGGGTTGCAGTACAATCGCAACTCTGTGGATCTATGAAAGACTTTTTTCCTTTTTGTCCATAAATGAACACGGATTTGCTGCACGCTGGTATCTGCACCACCCGGCAACCGATCTGTTTAACAAGCTGAGGATCACCACAGCCCTGCCAGCATAACCAGTATAACCAGTATTTGCTGTGTTGGCCTGAATAATTCTGATTTAAACTGAAGCTGAAGCTAAACTCAAAGTTCTTGGAGTGAAATTAATCTAAGTTTTGCATAGTTTTCCCCGATCTGTTGGTAAGTTGTGTCAGTCACTAAAATATGGTCTAAATAACGTCCTTAGGATTGTTAATCATGATAACTGATGATAACGTGATAACTTTATAATGAATTTATGCAGCATTTTTAAGGTTCATACTCATCAACAGCAAATTCAAGAAAAACAAACGATTTGCTTGTTGAAAATAATACATAGTAATAATAATACATGTTATGTAATTGTGAGTATTTTCTCCCTTCTGCTCTGAATGGTCTCAAAGCTGGGAAATTAACCCTCCTTTCTCTCTTTTTACAGTTCTGAGGAGCCGACTTGTTCCCCCCACATCAAGGCTTACATTCCTGTGAGGCTGACCGAGCAAAGAAAGAGGACCAGACCTTACAGGCTGGACAAAATGCACCCAAAATTATAAAAAAAGGTCTGAGGTCGAGGAGCAGGGGAGGCAGCAGCCAGTTCTTGTGCAAATTGTTCCATTATAGCAACAGAGGGAAGAAAGAATACGTCTGCTGAGGTTTGCAGCTAAAATCATGCACAGGTGTGGGGCTCATTCTTGAGTATTTACTTAACATGAAGATGAATCTGAGGACTCTCACACTTGGTTTTCTTATCTCTTCTTCTGAGCCACAATGGCTCTTATTAGCTTTGGAGCGGTTTGATTGTCTGGCTGAAGTCACATGAAGTGGTCCGTTTTATTCTCTGATTCTTGATTACACCATTTTATGCCGTGCCTTATTCCCCCCACTATCCATTCTTCCATTTTCTTCCGCTTATCCAGGGCCGGGTAACAGGGGCAGCAGCCTAAGCAGAGAAGCCCAGGCCTCCCTCTCCCAGCCACCTCCACCAGCTCATCCGGAGGGACCCCGAGGTGTTCCCAAGACAGTTGAGAGTAGTATCTCTCGACTGGGTGTCCTGGGTCTGCCCCGGGGTCTCCTCCCGGTAGAACATGCCCGGAACACCTCACCCAAGAGGCACCCAGGAGGCATCCTAATCAGATGCCGGAAACACCTCAACTGGCTCCTTTCAATGTGGAGGAGCAGTGGCTCTACTCTGAGCCCCTCTCGAATGGCCTCAGCCTTTCTCTAAGGGAGAGTCCAGCCGCCCTTCGGAGGAAGCTCATTTCTGCTTGTGTTCTTTCAGTCACGACCCAAAGCTCATGACCGTAGGTGAGGGACGGACATCGACCGGTAAATCTACAGCTTTGCTTTCATGCTCAGCTCCCTCTTCACCTCGACAGACGCAGCCCCGATCTGTCTGTCGATCGCCCGCTACCCTCTCCCATCACTCATGAATAAGACCCCGAGATATTTGAACTGCTCCACCTGAGGCAGCAACTCGCCCTGAGCCGGAATGGGCACTCCACCCTTTTCAAACAAAGAGCAATTCACAAGACCCCAATGAAAAAATAATCAAGGGAACTGTTTACCATACCAGGGATAGGGGTACCGGGGCCCCACCTCAGAGCCAGGCTTGGGGAGGGAGCTCGAGGGAGGGCTTCTGGTGGCTGGGCGTTAGCCCGTGGTGCCCGGTTGGGGGCAGCCCCAAAGAGACAACATGGGCCTTCCCTCCTGTAGGCCCACCAACCGCAGGAAGTGTGGTAGGGGTCGGGCGGTAGCCAAGGGCAGAAGCAGTGGCAGAGCGTCTTTTGAGACTGGCCCCCCACAATCCCTTGATCTAATTATAATGACCTGAGTTGAGCCCTGAAGTTCAGCGGTGTGCGGTCTGGGCTCAGAAAATAAAGGTTCAAAAGGTGAGGGCCCCCGCAATTCGCCGACCAAGTGGTCAAGGCCAGCAGCGGTGAAGGTATGTCACAGCAAATCGTCAGAGCCGAGCGACAGCGTCTGAGCGGGCTGATGAAAGCCACGTGGCTGGTTATAAGCCATCAGAGCACCGAGTGACAGTGAAGCAAATGTAAAGGAATGAAAAATAAAGAAGTTTATCAGTACATTGAACTGTGGGGGCGAGATAAGTGGAAACCGGTTGGCTCACAAGAAAACATGCCAACGATTCAATGATTCACTTCAAGTTTCTGACCTGTGTTAGTCTGTTTGAGCCAGCACGGCCGGCAGACGACCAAACCAACAAGTAAACAACCTGTTTAATCATGAATCGTCCTTTGTGCACCTGGATCAACTTTAACATTAGCGTGCCTGAGCTAATAGTTAGTTTGGCAAAAAAAAAATTCAGGAAATTACATAACAGCACACAATTTGTGAAAAGGACACTGAATGTATCTACACACTAAATCAGGTGAAGGAAACGCTGCATGCTGTAGGGTTTGTGTAGGCTTGTAAAGTAAACTACAAAAGACAGGAAATGAACCCTGCCTTGCTTCCTCTGTACTGCTAATCTTTTCATTATCAGTCCAAACACTAGTGATTAAATTTCTCCAACCATGAATATAACAAATGCATTCTCTTTATTAAAAACAAACCTACTTGAACTGCTTTGTGAATCAAAACATGGAATACAATCATTTATGGGAGCTTGAAAAAGGGCGACTGGACTTTTTGTTTGAAAGAGGAGTAAAAAAAGCCTCTATGTCCACTGTGAACACCCGTCACTGAAGAGAGTTGGTGGATTACATCACCAATATTCCCCCGCGTACGGTCCAATCCTGAGCTCCCTCCCCAGGCGCCTCAACCCCCATTCACACCGTTGTTCAGGTGACCTCAATAGGTTATTTGATACAATGGGGCAAACTCCCAAATTGGTTTCACCTGAAACTACTGATTGTAATGACCCACGCCTCCTTTCATACCTTGGCACATGTGATTATAATAGTGGGTCACAACCACCTACAGGGGACTACGCCCACTGGGCTTTAAATACCTGGGTCTCCCCATCTTTGGGTCTGTTTAGCTAAGCTTTCTGTGCCATAGAGCTCCAATCCCTTAGAAAGCCATCAAAGTGATGGCTGTTAAAGGTCTACATCGCCCACTGGGCTTTAAATACCTGGGTCTCCCCACCTTTGGGTCTGTTTAGCTAACCTTTCTGTGCCATAGAGCTCCAATCCCTTAGAAAGCCATCAAAGTGATGGCTGTTAAAGGTCTACATCGCCCACTGGGCTTTAAATACCTGGGTCTCCCCACCTTTGGGTCTGTTTAGCTAACCTTTCTGTGCCATAGAGCTCCAATCCCTTAGAAAGCCATCAAAGTGATGGCTGTTAAAGGTCTACATGGCTTTCTGCTTTCTAAATAAACCACAATGCTCACATTCTTTGCAGTGGGAAACAAGTCACCCAATGCAATGCCACGGCTCACTAACGTGATCTTTCTTGGATTACAATGGATACTCTGTGCCACAGAAGAATCAGGCTCACACAGATGACACCACTGAGTAAGATAAATCTATCAAAGACACTAATAAAAATGCGAGTTGGCTATTTTTATTTTTTGTCTCAGAGCTAGCTGGTTGCCTCTGATGCAGTGGGCCCTTGGCAGAGTTGTTCTGATCCTCATGTTATCAACTTCAGCAAATTTCTAATTATGGACAGACAGGTGCAGAGGAGGGACAGTAAATATAGTGCACAAAGAATGTTGGAGATGGAGCTGCCAGACAGGAGGAAACGAGGACGAGCACAGAGTAGATTAATAATAAGTAATAACATTAAACAGACAGGAGAGTCTCTCATAATACCTCGAGGAATACTCTCTTGATGGGACCTGTTTTAAACCCATAACTACACGATAATTGCTGTGTAATCAGTAGAAATCTTTCACATGTGGTGATCCTATCAGGAGGTCATTGATAGAAATTCTCTGCTGTTGGTGGCCTCGTGACTGAACTCAAACGGTGGACGGTGCTGCAACAAACTCACACAAAGGTAGCATGTAAAGTAATATTGTTTCAACATTTCTATAAAAGCATCATGAAAACTGCCAGAAGAAAAAAAAAGATGTTTAGCACAAGACTTTTGCTTTTGGGGGCTTCATTCAGTCTGGACTGTGTGGAGATCGTCCTGTTACAGCAAAACGTGATCGATGCCAAAGAGTGATTTCTGTGTGTGTGTTTATGTCTAATATCTTTGCTTATATTGGTAAATAGCCTGTAGTCAACAGGATTTATATAAAATCAAGTATCTTTATTGCTCTGTGTTTTTCTCTGTGACTGCTTAAAATATCTTGATATATTTATTTCAATTTCCGCTGCCCTCTGGCCAGATCGCTCTTGAGAAGAGTCATGTTTAATGTCAATGACACCTCCAACCCGCATAAATAAAGGGTAAAAGTCACTTTGCCAAAAAATAAAAATAAAAACTCTGCAGCTTCTACCTGGAATTTTCTCAGAGATCTGAGAAAAAATATTCGCACATTTGAAACAAATCCACCACCAAACCTCAGACCGTGCTGCACACATCCACCGTCAAACCGGGACCACTCACCTGATTTTGGGTACGTTACAATGAGGATGTCGTCCGGACGGAACGTGAACTCCTCGTAGTACTTGAGGCTTTCCGGAGGGTGCAGATAGGACGGCAGATAAACGCCTTTGTACAGCGAGTATAACTCAGCCTCTGTCATGCTGCCTGCCGCCTGCAAACCCGCGAAACTCGCTCTGCACCGAAGTTGCTCCTTTTAGCTACTTTGGAGGTGCACACGGAAGTACGGACGCAGCGCGAGCGAAACAGGCGTGACGTCACTGCCCACTGTTTTTACTGCTGTCAGCTTCAATCCACAGTGGGACGTGCCCACGACGCCTATGACTGGAGTTCCGAAAAGAATAATGAAAAGGTGTTTTTAAAGATGCTTTTAAAAATGCTTGGCAATAAAAAAAAAGTAATCTCACTGAATTGTATGGCTCAAAGGCCATGACAAATGATGGGAGAGACTTTTGGATCAAGAAGAAGAAGAAGAACACTCATTTATTAAGAACATTCAGTACAACAGTTTGTATTTTTCCTTTTCTCCTTCCCCTTAATAAGAGAGAGGAAAAAAGAAAAAGAAGAAAGAAAAAAAAAAGACAAATTAAAACCGCATACTTTTTTTTCCTGAACAAAAAAGGAGCAAGAAGAAGAAACATCTTGTAATTCTTGTCCCTTTTCAAACGTGCTGAAAAAAACAAACATCTGCTTTAGGAATTATCCACCCCCTCCCGGCCCTGCCAATCACAAAATATAAAGTATGCAGTAGTTATAATAATAATAATAACATACATGAATATACACACATACACGTATGCACATAGAAAAATAAATAAATATATATATATATATATATCTTGCCCACATATTTTTAAACTTATTTAGCATTTGTTGTATTTCTTGTATAGTATTCTAATAAATTTTTTATACATTTTCTTAAACTTCCAAACACTGGAACAACACTTAAATGCTCCACAGCTTAACATGTATAGACACACACCTATGTCTGAGTGTGGTGCGTGCAAAAGCAGCTTTAAAACAAAATTGCCTCCTATGGCCATCTTCCTCAGAAACAAGTGAAAATACATTTTGTACCGCTATAGGTAGCATTTTCTGTTTAACTTTCCACATAAAAATCAAAATCTTTAAGTCAACTAAATCTTTAAATATGTTCTCTGTATCCTTTCTTGTTAATGAGCCTTAAAGCTTTTTTTTTTTGCAGCAAAAACAGAGGTTTTGTGTTACTGGGATATGCATTACCCCAGACCTCTGCGCAGTATCCAAAATATGGAAGTATTAGGGAACTGTACAACATATATAAAGAGAAATAATCAAAAACATTCATAACCCTCTAGAGTCGAGACGGCCGCTTCGAAACAATCTGAAAGCATCTGCAGCGACACCTGCTGGACGGTTTGGTTATCGCCACATCTTGATGACGCTCTTCAATGAAACTATGAGAGACGAAACAAAGCTCCTGGTCATACATATCAGTAATTATGATCAACACATGGTCTTAACGAGGAGACTGGTTAAGACCGCAAGCTGTGACTTTTTTTCGCTCTTAAGATTCCTGAGCATGTTGCAGTTTTTTTATGAGTTCACTGTAACGCACAATGAACCAATTTATAAAATCAAAAATACTGAGAAAAATGCTGTTTATTGTGATAACCACACACAGTAGTCTTTGGGCTCAGTTGACTTCATTTTTCTATCATTATTTCTATCCCTTCCATCTGATGCCAGGAGGTTAATTTCTCAGAAAGCAACTCTGTTTCTGCGGGTCAGGCAAGAGCGAGAGGTTCATTTACAAGCACTTTGATTGTCCAGCAGTAAAAATGCTAATTAAAGACCACCACAGTCCAGCTGAAGAGAGCCCCTCTGCTTGGAGCGATGACTGAAGCAGAGGTGTACAAGCTGCACAGGGGGGTCTATTTGCCTTCCAGTTTGCATCCTCCGGAGTGCCTGAAGTACTACGAGGAGTTTGCTTTTCGCAAAGATGACCTTCTCATAGTGGCGTATCCTAAGTCAGGTGAGCGGTTTCATTTCCATTTTTTTTAAAAAGTCTTTTCCTCATGATCACTGATAACAACAAACATGAGTAGACAGAAAATATCTGAAATGATTAATCCATGCAGCTGTCTGCTGTGATTGAGCACAAACTCAATCACAGAATGGCCCAAAACTGAACACACGGTCAAAAACCAGAATTAATGCTGAAACTGAAAATATTTTAATCAGCAATGTCAATTTGAATGGCCTTAATGCAGCAACTTAATATAAAATGATATTTTTCTTCACAAATAACATAAAAAACGTCCCATTTCTTTTATGTAGGTACGACTTGGATGCAGGAGATTGTTCCTCTGATCGTGAGTGGAGGCGATCCGGCCTTCCCACCTGGGACCGTGTTCCATGGCTGGAAGTGCAAAAGCTGTTTTCCACTTCAAATGGCCGTCTCCACGGATGTTTGCAACACACTTCCAGTACGAAGTCCTTCTTTGAAGTAAAGCCAAAGGCATGTCAGCCGCCTGAATCCTTTGACCTGTAGCAGCCGGAGACATGAAAAATGAGCCGAGTGCACGGGGTCTTCCCATACGAGCTTCATAATGATTTTGTGATATGGCATCATCACTCCAGGTCATACATCTCATGAGGAACCCCAAAGATGTGTTTACGTCTTCCTTTCACTACCACAAGATGGCGACATTCCCGGAGAAGCCCACAGAGCGAGTTCCTCCACAGGTTCCTTGATGGGAGAGGTTGTTGTTGTTGCACCCGTTTGACTGAAATACTGTCGGTGACTGTGACAAAATGTTGTAACCATAAATGTGGTGACATTTTGTTTCTAGTTGTGTACGGATCCTGGTTTGATCATGTAAAGGGCTGGCTGAATGCTGAAGATAAGGAGTGCATCCTGTACATCTCCTATGAAGAGATGATAATGGTATGATCCGAGTGTAAATGCATTTTCCAAACAGTCTCTGTAAGAACTCGAGCTGAGCTCTTTGTCTGCGGTGCAGGACCTTGAAGGCCTCCGTCAGCTCAGTTCCTGGAGAAGCCTCTGGATGCTGAGGTGATGGAGAAGACAGCCGAGGGATGTTTGTTCAAGAACATGAAGAAGAACCAAATGTCTAACTTCTCGATGGCTCCACCTAAATTTTTTGATCAGACAAAGTCTGCGTTTCTCCGAAAAGGTGAGTTTAATGAAAATGAGGGAATGGAAAGCCATTCAGTGCACTTCCGGGAAAATAACAACAAAGGCTTTAATGGGGATCGGATTACATCGCGCACACCTGTCCTTTCACCTGGAATGAAATTCCTTTGTGTGTTTTTCAGGAACATCTGGAGACTGGAAGAATCAGTTCACAGCAGGAGAAGCGGAACACTCTGACGCTGTTTACAAATGTAACCCTGGTTTTTGGTGAGGTAGCGTTCTCCGGCCTCTCTCTCAGGACGGTGGGTTTATGACGGGTTACAATGGAAGTTAAAAATATATCTTCTAAAAAGAATACCAACTCGGCAGGACGGTGAATTCAGCTTTTACTTCTCGTCAACACGAGGTAACACACACTCTCCAGGAAAAACAAGTGCTGCACCCAAACCAGTCCCACTGTAAACTACTGGGTAGGAACTAAAATAACATACTCACAAGGTTAATAATAAATAATTAAATGTTATACACAAAATCATAAAATGAGGCAAACGATAATTATATAATGAACTCAATTAAGTAAAATAATTAATATTTCAAAACTTATTATGCAACACAAATTTATATCATAAACCACAAAAATTAAACGTAACTAAAAATAAATACATGCAGTAACTAAGGT
>VUQK01039124.1:0-17553 GCA_015106715.1 Bujurquina vittata
ATTTCTTTGGATCTCGGCATGATGTGTAGCTTTCAAGGATCTTCTGGTGGACCTTACTGTGTCAGGCAGCTCCTATTTAAGTGATGTCTTGATTGGGAAGTGGTGTGGCAATAATCAGGTCTGGGTGTGGCTAGGGAAACTGAACTCAGGTGTGACAAACCACAGTTATAGTATGTTTTAACAAGGGGGGCAATCACTTTTTCACACAGGGCTATGATGGTTTGGATTTTTTTTTCACTTTACTAATAAACACCTTCATTTACAACTTGCATTTTGTGTTTACTTGTGTTGTCCTTGACTATTGTTTAAATTGGTTTGATGTTCCGATACACTTAAGTGTGACAAACATGCAAAAAAACAGGAAATGAGGAAGGGGGCAAACACTTTTTCACACCACTGTATTGTACATGACTCATTATTCCCTACACACACAACTACATACACACATACACTCGTACATGCACATAGCTGAAATAAAATAACTTTTAGTATGAAGCAGACAGATTAATCTTATAAATATCCACTAAGTATTTTTTTTCTTTCTTACAGTTTTTGCTGAATTTTCTTTTACGTGTATCATTGACCTGACAAGTGCATTGGAATATGATGGCATTATTTCTGGCTTTATGGAGTTTTACCAGAAGACGGTAGGTTTTTATTATATTCACATTTAGAATTCTAACAACAACAACAAATTGTATTTGTATGAGCAACAGTGGAGGATCTCCCAGCCAATATCTCCTAATTAAAAACACTGAATATTGTGTGGTATGTACTGCTCAAGAAATTTTAAGAAACACCTCAGATCTCAGTGGGGAAAACAATCATGCTGGACATCTATACTGATATGGACTGGGTAATGTGTTAGGAATGAAAGGATGCTACTTAACTGACCAGATCAATATCCCAGATGTTTCACTGACTCGATGCTATACTCTGATTAAAAAATATGCTTAATTTTTTAGCAGTGTGTTTATGTACAAACTCTGTGTTTCAGGGAGAGCCCTACCTGGGGACATCGTATGGCATCATGATGTGTTACTGGGATGGAATAGCACACTTTATCTTGTACCTGATGATGATCAGCAGAATAACAGACAGGTGGGTGATGCTGAAGTCACATCATGCTCATTTATCTTGCTCCACATCGCATAATGCTGGCATCAAATGACAATACAGAGATCAACAGGGCAGTGCCCTTTCAAAACGATCAAACAGCCCTGCAGGATTGTATGAAAGCTGTCTGTAAAGTATGTATATACAGTCTGAAAGCTGCATGAATACCGTTCAATACAAAGATTAACTTTTCTTTTACAGCTCATGTCAAGCTTCAGACCTATTTTTTTCCTGTATTTGAGCTTATATTTTTTTTCTATAGAAATAGTAACTGAGCCAATGATATATTTCATCTCAGAAATTCATGGCGTGCACTTATCACATAAATCCCAGACAATGGCTCGAGAAAAAACTGTTTTTACAAAAGAAAGCCTCCTCTTGAGTGAGTTAGTCATAAAATGCAGCCAGTGAGTTCAAGAGTTCAGAGGGAGCATTGCCTTGGGGTTGGTGCTATCATGGATATTAAATCCTCTTTTAAACAATATCAGCTTTTTTTTTTCAGTTTAAAAATTGAGCTGGGCTTTGTATTATCTGTAGGATGGATGGAAGAAGTTCTCAAGTATCATTTATTTTAACTTACCCAGCCTTGAAATTTAGCATATAACTTTCTATCTCAGTTGATCTCTTCATAGTCTTTTTCCTCTTGTTTTTTTTTTGTTTCTCTCCCAGGAAAGCCTACCGCACACTGGGCCTGTTCTGGGCTGGCTCTTTGTGTGCCAACATGAGTGTGTTTATTGTCGGGATAGTGGCAGGTGAGCCGCATCTTCAATCCACTTTCTGTCTGTCCCGTGATGACAAGCTTTAATCAAGCGAACATCTGCCCTGCCTTGTACCATCAGTGTCACAGTTCAGCCTGCCAACTAAACACACATGCCCCGTGCCTCGCCTGCCGTCACGACCTCACAGAACAAAGCAGCAAGCAGACTTAAAGCATCTGTTGTTGGCATTTCAAACTGCATACATAAGCGTCAGACGACCAAACTCGTCTGCAGGCATTGTGATTTTCTCTGTTATGTTGTCATTGATACAGCGTGCATCTCTCTGTTGCCTCAAGTGTCACATTGAGGTTTTAATAGGAAGTTTAATTACTCATTTACATTAAAATGTTTACAGGCAGCGTTTGTATGGTTAAGTGCATGATTAAAAAAAGAGTTTTTCTTCCTCTTTGTGGCAGGTAAATATGGGTCAGAGATCCATCCAGCGTTCTGGCTCAATTTTCTCTTTCTTTTGATGCCTGTGTTGGGAGCAATCACACTATTCACTCGGCCCAAGGATAGACCACTCATTGGTGGATACAATGTAAGTCTAAGGCATGAAGAATCAGAGACTGATATGAATGTGGGGAGGTTTAGAAGTGCAGTTTGCTGCATATTTAACATTCAACTTCAGTTGAATGTTATCCAAACAAAGAAAGATGAGTTCAGTAGTTGTAATTAATGGTATGCTCACCTGAATCCATTTGCAAGCAGTATTAGAGTGTTTTAAATCTAAGTATTCAGTGTCAGCTACTATTTTCTAACTCATTATTCAGTATTTGTCCCAAGTCAGTTTTCAAGGGCCTCTATTCCAGCTCCATATTTTCATTCTGGGACTCTAATAGAATTGCTTTGCAGGACTCTGTTAAAATAATGCCTCTTATTATGGGCCTCAGTGCAGCCTTTCTCTGAAATGAGCCATTTTAACTCATAGCCTTTTAAGGTCACCATTCCTTTAAGCTAGCTTTGTTTTTAGATGCTGCCCCTTGTGGACAGATGGTGGCATTGGTCATGCTGTGCTCACAGTCAGAGCGGTGTCCCTGAGATAACCTTAATAAGGATACCTTGTTATATGTACCTAAGAGTAAATAAAAGAAAATAAATGAAACTCATCATTTAGGGGCCTGATTCTTGATTTTTCAACTCTTAGCCTTGGGGAAGCTGCATTTTAGCCATAACCTGCGTGGTCTTCATTCAAGTTCAAGTGGGCCAAAGCACACATAATTAATATTTTTTAATTGACAATGGCCGCTGCTTTTGCAGCCAAAGGTCAAGCAGGTGAATATAGATTTAAGAACTATGAAAACCTGGGGAAACCCTCTTCACACATCAACAAATTGTTGATATGCCACAGGCCCAGCATGCTCAGAGCCTGAAGCTGATCTGGCGTCCTTTGGACATTATCCTGGTGGTGCTCCTGTTAGCTGCCATGGCCTTCACTGTCCTGAGAGGCTTGGTGAGTATGTCACATTTAAAATCATGGACAGTTAAACGAAGGGCTAGATCTGTACTTGTAAAGCCATGGCACAAAAATACAACAACTGGCAAACTTTATTACCAAAGCTAGAATAAAAAAAAAAGCAACACATAGCCTACATTATTTCATAGGCTATATATAACACACATAGCTTATGAAATGCTTGCCACATCTCATCCACTCACATCTTCTCTCTTTCCAAGTAACTTTATTTGGTTTTGCGGTGAAGTGAGCCAGCTCATACACTGGATCCAGTGTAACTCCTTTCCTTATTGAGCTTTTCTCTGATTGATATAAAAAGAATTATAATTCTAAAGGCTGGCAATACAGCAACACTCATATTGATGATATATACTCTTGCCCACTTATCAGTTGATGCTGTTTTTTTTTTAAAAAATGTTGAATGGTGCTTTCATTTGAATTATGGATGGCATTCCCTCCTCCCCTGTCAAACAACTCCTTTAACCATGTCCAGTGTTTTATTCTGTTTAGTCACATAACATTGTAAGGTTTTTCTATCATTTTGTCTGCTCTCTGCAGGTGGCTCTGGACTCCCCACTTGAAGCCTGTTCCATGTACCTGAAGCAGTATGAACCTTACCTGAAGGATCCTGTGGGCTACCCCAGAGTTATGGTGGGTGTTTTTTTTTTCTTTCTCCACACTCAGCCTTTGTGCTTGCTGCTGCTGTAACACCTGAAAGCTCTTCTCCAGCCTATTTTAAATAACAAGCCACATAATGGACCTCTGCTTTCATGGATATCACTATGAGCGTGCTGGAAGCTTGCCCTTATCTCCTCCACTCTTTCAACTCGCAGCTGATTACAGAGCCCCTTTTCATCATTACAGCAATAACGAGCGTGGGTTAAGAGGCCAGTGCATCTTTGTGTTTCTCTTTCATTTGCCCAAGATGGATAACAGATTATTACTGTGACTGGCAGTGGTCTGCTTCCCTTTTATTTTCTTCTACTGACCCTGTGCGGCTGTGGGTTTTGTTGTGTTTTGTTTGGCATACATGACTTTGTCAATAGGTTATCCAAAGACCTTGTCTGGACTGCAGTCCAGGCACAATTGAGAGTCAGTGATCAGACAGATGAACCGCATGCTGAGCACTTGATAAGGTAATCCCTCGCCCAAAGCCCCCCATCAGCATCTCACTGGGTGGGAGGAAGTGTGTGCAGCATGTGGAAGTATGTCTTGGTTAGCAAATCTGTGTTTGGCTGCGTGCAAAGAAATAAAATGAAGTTTGGTTTGCTGTGCAATGCTACTCAGTTTCTGAACTGACTAACCTCTTTATTCATTGATGATGATTAATGATATGCGACAGATTACTGTGGCAGCAGTAAAAAGGCATTTCGACAAAAGACTGAAGGGCATATGTGATTGGCTTTCAGGCCCTGAGCTGAACTCATTAGAATTCATCTGGACCTAAGACCGAGAATGAAAAGAGCCGTTCACTGGTATAATTTGAGGCTTTTGTAAAGTGGAAAACGGACTTTAACGCACCAAATATTTTAAGCTGAAGGTCAAGAGTGTCTCTGTAACGACCCTTGTGTGGAAGTAGCAATTTGTGCTGAGGGTGCAAATTTGTGTTGGGGAGCATGCATAGCTGGGAAACAGCAAAACTCTGCAGTGCTGCACTCAATGATTTAGAAACACTTAGACTTTTAGTACTTTTCGTTTGTGACTCCTCATTTTTAATTATTTAATGAATTGTAGCCGTAGCAGTTCACTTGCAGAATGAAAGGTTAAATTAGCCGCAAACATATAACCATCCACAGGGCACAAAGGTAAGTAGTTCAACTGTGATACCTGTCGATACTCATTCTCTTACATTTTATTTCTAGCTGTACTATTCTGCACCACATTAAAGGATTCTCTGTGGCTACATTTTGAAGTTTAAGCAGCTCTTTCTGTAGTAATTGTGAGGAGGCCAATGATGTACTGTTTTAATTGTCTACTGGAGTGTTGGTCAGGGCTCTAAAACAGTATTGACTGACAGTGATAGAGGGATATTTCACTTCTGTTAGGCACATGCCACTATATCCAGAGGAATATTCACTTGAATATACATTATATTATAGACTACTTACCTACTGTGAGGAAAAAATATACATTTTTAGTTTGTGAGTTATGATATAGAATACTCTTAATATGTTGAGACTAATTGTGCCATTTTTTTCCTTCTCTCTTTTTTTTCCTAGATGCTGCACCTGTTCTTTTATGCACTACCCCTGCTGGGTGCTTTTGTTTATGGTCTCCTCAAGCCTGGGTGCACATGGATGTCGGACTGGACGATGTTTCTTGCTGGAGCTATGATCCAGGTAACACCACCAGACAACACACAGTAAATGAGGAAAAGTGATCTGAATACATAGTTTAAGCTACAGTTCTTTGCATACTGATTTGAGATCCGGTGTCAGTTTTCTGCACTGGAAACTCCTGCAATAATTGCTGCCTCTGACCTATTAAATTTTTCCATCTGCCGTTTACGGTAAATGAGAAGAGGTCTAACACATGTCACTGCAATTAACTCCTTCCAGTGAGCTTTCATCCTGCTAAAAATGACCTGGACTACATTTATCCTTTGAAGCATATTCTCTGTAATAAACAAGCCGGTGGTGCCCTCTCTATATTGATCTTACACAGAGACTGGAACCATGAGAAGGGGAACTACTTGATTAAAGCCTCTTTGCACACTCTGTCTTCCAAACCAGCTCCCAGTTAGACATAAAGCTGACATTTTCAGATGCTGATTATCTTTTCTGTTAGGAGCTTTATCCTGTATACAGTGGGAAAAATCATTTATAGCTTGTGGGAAGAAATATCGAGGCATCAAACGATCTGCCATTAGTGTGAACAGAGACTGTAAAAGACTATTAAAAGCTGATATGTAAAGTGATGCAGTTCTGCAGTATATGGAAGCAATTTGACCTCTATCTTGCTCGGTTTCTTCTTTCAGTGCCAGTGGTCCCACATCGGGGGATTCCTTCACCCTCGCACCACAGCTCCGTATCGCATCCCAAACGAAGCTTTCTGGTTGGTGCTGGCAATTAACTTGCTCTACGCGGCCACTCCCATCCTCGTGGCCCTGCGAGTTCAGAACAACCCATATTTCTTCCTGAAAATTGCTCCCTTCCCTGGGCAAACAGGTTTACCAATCAGCGAAGAGAAAGACACCAAGTATAAAATTAAATGATAATCTTTAATCTTCTCTGACCTTTGGCGGTAATGATTCATGAAGAACTGTTTTGTTTCAAAAACCGTGTTCCAAAAGGCCAAAATACAGTGTTATGTTGCTGAAATTCTTTGGATTTATTAGTCATTTGTTTGCTTCCAACACTTTTTCTCATATGCTATGCATAAACAGGAAAACAGCTGACTTGTCAGTGAAGCTGCGGTATATAGCACATAACCATGGTAGCAGAAAGGCTCTAGGAACAATAGGTGTAATGTGTAAATGTTCATGCTGTAAATAATATTACAATATTGACATTTGGAAGACTTCACAGTTGGACGCATCAAAGGGTATCAGACGAACCATCAGCTGATGTGAATCATCATTGTGATCATTATCAGTGAATGTGCTGGGACTGTGAGCTGAGCTTAAATATAACTGTGACCTGCCTAAACTAAAGCTATGTTCAGATTGATGAACGATACAAAATTAGGCAGAGCCCATGACCTCCAAAGGATAAAAATAATTGGTTAAGACAATCATTACATTACATTTTGGTGTGCAACCTTAAGTCCCAACTTAAAACCCCCCAAAAACCCCAAACACGTCACTGAGACCTGCATTTCCTGCACATACCACAATCTCTAAGTTTGTAACAAATAAAGAGTATTAAATCTGCTTAGAAGAAGTGTATCCCAGCTGTCATATGGTGAAAGACAGGGTACACCCTGTACAGGTCGCCAGCCTGTTGCAGGGCTAACACAGAGAGACAGACAAATATAACTAAATGTAGTCCAAAAACAACCAGCGGGAGTAGTGGTGTCTATTGGTATGTACTGGCCCTAAATAGGACCAATATGGTCAAAAGAAGATGGCATCTGCAGTAATTTTATCTGTGTTTGGCAATTTGGCTCTTTTCTGAGATCAGCTGATGCTGGCAATGAACTCAGCTGTCGTCAGCAGCTGAGCTTGACTTTGAGCTGTAGCCCAGTAAGCTGTTATTTGTTTCCATCAAATTTGCAAAAACTGTTTTGACTTTTTGCTGTATTTCCACACAAAAGTCAAATGTCACACTGAGCTGACTGACATCTTGTTATATAACTGAATTTTTGGAACTGTCTACATATCAACCCACCCACCCAAGTGTGAAACAGACGTTGTGGGGCTCTGAGTGGGGAGAAGGGGAGGAGGACTTGATAACTCCTCAATATGCTCGCTCTTTCCTACCCAACACCACCGGAGCCAGTGCAGATCATTACTCAGGGGCTGAGTGGCAAGGATGTGCCGACATGTGCCGCAGAAGATAATGTACACTTCAGCAGCAGCTATTGTCACGTACTCACTCTGGCGAACGTATATGACTGCTGCTTGCCGCCAGCCTATCTTAGTTTTAAAAAGGCATTTTCCCCCTCAGAATAACAGGAGCACAAGACATGCGTCTGCCATTCTGCATTCTGTCTGATCCTGGGTGCCCAAATTGCCTGCATTTCATCCCATATCTGCTTATGTTCCTTGATCCCCTTTGTTTCCTTTTTGCTGATTGATGCTGCTGTGTGTTCACAGTGCGTGGGTGGCTTAGTAAATGGTCTACTGCTGCTCTCATCATTGTCTTTCACAAAGACATCAAATGAATGACTTATGATTTGTGTTGTTTTTGTTTGGGGAAAACAAACACACTTCAATGACCACTGGGCTCACTGGAAGAGGTTTGCTAACATTTAATTAGAAGAAAGACCATTATTGAAACCACTGTCAATACTGTTATAACTGGGGGTTCTTAGTATGAAGGGCTTAAGAATGATTATCCTCTCACCATGTAATGGAATTTACAAATCTGCCAAAACATTTTCAATAACTTGATGCTTTGAATGCAGTTCAGTCACATGAGCACAATGAACAGTGTTTTCTTGACAAAGATAAAGGAGTTATTTATGTGACTAGATAAAGCTTTTTAAAACAGCAGCGTAACCTTTCTTTCCATCCCCACCCCATCAATAACTGTAGCCCACTCACAAGTAATTATCCCTCGTACTTCGCTAAGCAATAGGCCAACAGATAGGGACAGAGGCAAACTCATTTAATTCACTCTCGCTCAGCACCTTTTTTACATGCTGAAGTGTGGCATCGTTCCTGCTTGCACATGCGGTGCGTTCTGTGTATATGACACAGGCTTTAAATCAAATGTGGATGCTCCAAACAGCTCTGTAATCCCATGATGGGAGTCACAGGGGATCTTTGCTGCAGATGTCTGCTCGGCTGTGCAGGAGGCCCAGGAGAGCTGCAGAGCTGTGAAAAATACAACTAAACAATTCACACTGCAGGGATGGAAGGGCTTCCAGTGAGGAATCATGGTATACCATATTTATATATATATATATATATATATATAATTTTTTTTCAGTCAAATGAATTGCAATATGACAAATCAATTATCTTAATAAGGTAAACCCTAATATGAAATTAAATAAGTGTAACTTTCAATAAGAATATTAAATAATAGATAATTTTATGAATGCGTGGCACAATTTCAGTTAACCAATTAATACATGGCTTATGATAAAAGAATAACACTTTACATAGAGCTACAGCATGTGTTTCCCTCATCTGAAGATGGTCAGCTCTTTATCTGGTGCATGCATTTGGCATGAGCACAAACAAATCTGCTCTGTCTTGCTGCATGACTCAAGCGCTCTGCTAATTTGCAGGCCAGTGGTTGGTAACACACTCCATACATGAAAAGGCATCAGTGATATTTGCCACCCTTGACATTCTATGTAAAAAAACAGTTAACCCCTACCTTTGATAGTACTGTTTTTCTTGAAACTGCTTTGAGAAAGTAGGTTGTAAATCCACAAAATCCAAGACACTGAATCAATGCTGATGGACATCTTTGGCCCACGGTTGTTCAGTTTCATTAGAGAAAATTACCTCCCCTCTAGGTAACAGTTAATCTTAGACAAAGCCCTTAGTGTTTTAATAGTACCAGAAAAAAGTATGGCTGGAGTGTTTTTTTCAGGTTTTAATAGATTTGTAGGAGGATAATCTTTCTGTCTGCTCCGAGGTCCATACAAACAAACAACTTGTTTGCAAAAGCCTTGTTTAAATCCTGTGGATACAGGGCAGAGAATATTTTGTTCATTTGAGTACAATACATCTTTGAAGAGCAAGTAAAATTTTTTTCTCCACATTTTCACTCTCAAAAAGCATCATTTAATTGTTTATGTACAATTTTGCCTTTTATTTTGGATCTTATGGTGTTAGGATTATGATACTCCGGGGAGAGTCTAGGCTCAAGTGGTGCTTAAAAGAGATGTTGGGATGTGGGACCCACATGATTCCAATAAAGGGAGGTCATTTGGAAGAAAAGAGCAAATTAAGAATTGATGGATTTTTGTGGTCCGACTATGGTGAGAAGCTACATCACAGAGCAGAATCCCAGATGACAGCAGGGGATATTGACCAGACCCCTTAGATCTAGAGACTGGTGATGGTGGTGGAGCATAGTAAGCGGAAGGCTAAAGGCTTTGGATGAGACGCCTTGAAGAACCCAGGTGAGTTGGACATAAGCAGGGAGAGGGCTACTCAACTGGTGGACTAAAAGGGAGATTAAGAGATTACAATGAATGCAAAGAATTTGGAAAAGGGGCTTATTGAGAATTGGACATAATTAGTGATGTTGAAATTTTGAATTTGACAGGAAAATTAAAGTAAGAGAAATTGGAGGTGCAAGAATATCACACATCACTGACAGAACATGAGAGAACACATTTTTTGTAAACTTATGAAATTCTGTTTTTAACCATTTTATTCCATTGGATGCAAGTCTGCAGAAACCTCTGAAACCGATCTCTCTGAGCTGAGTTTGACAACCTCTGCACCATCAAATATTCAGTGAATGGACTGCAAAGACAAAATATCTTGCTTTCATTTAAGATTTCAGACCATTTTCTGTTTAATTGCAATCTTGACCTTTGATTGTGCACAGTTGATTGGAGAGGCCTGAAGCTAGATTTTACCTGTGCATGAGTGGGTTTAGTCTTTGAAGCCCAAAAACAAAAAATCAACTATCAGCTATCTCTGTAAATAGCTGATAGTTGATAGAAATGCATATTATTTGCATAATGGTAATGGTGCCATTCATGAATGTTTATTACTGGACGTTTATTGCAACAAGTACAAAAACAAAACAAACAAATATTTAGCTCTAACTGTGTCATTTATTACCTTACTCTTACTCAGCCATAAAGTTGTCTAACTGAATTTGATTTGTCACGAATACAACAATCAATCTTAATTTGAAGTCAGCAATTCAGTGCAAACAATTTCTTTTATCTTTATCTTTAAAAGAAACATTGCTTTGCCCGAAAGTAAATAAGCTTTCACTATATTAACTGAAACAATATGACAGTCCAATAAGTGACACTCTGACTGGCTTCATAATGCAGAGAAAACTTATCCACGCACAGTGCACAATCAAATATGTGCTGCGTCATCGGGAGGACTGCGGGACCCACAAACATCGGTGGTTCCCCTGCAGAGGGAGAGAACAGCAATGGGACTGGAAAAGGAAGGTGGGTGGGGGGAGAGGTGAGTGCTGCTGCAGAGCAACGTTTAGCCTGGCTGAGGAGTTAAACGCTTCACAGCAGCACATCTTCTTCATCCAGGCAATAATCCTGTTGTGATAGCCATGGTAAGTTCATACACACACTTCTGTGCTCGGATAGCTCTGCTCTGCAGGTCTGTGTGCTGCGTTCCTGTGCAGCTCGCAGGGATGATCATTGGACTAACCTTGAGAGAAATGATGCAGCAGGGCTGTTTATAGTGTGCAATGTGCATGTAAAATAGCTGCTTTAGTAACTCTGCTTCACCGGGGCCTGAATTCATGTGCAGAATTTATGTGGTGCAGCAGAGCTGTTTCATAGGAAGTGATTATTCACAGGTGACGCTGACATTGCAGACCTCTAGCAGTGCATGCAGTGGCAGCATTTACCTTGGCCCCTTTAAGATGACTTCTATAATGATTTTATTCCACACAGTGTAGTGAAACTTTGACCTGAGCATATGCTGAGTGTTTTGCATTGTGCCATCAACCTCGACCAATCATGCATATATATGATGCAGCAGAAGAAATGGTGTCACATGCTGGCTCTTTGCATCCTTTACATATTCTCCTGTAATAAACACTTTACCAGCACAATCAGCAGTAGCATTGGGTGGGGGTGGGTGTTTATGTTTTCTACCAAAGTAACCCTTTGCTGGATATAGATAATAACACATGCTTTTCTCCAGTAGTTGCCGTGATTTTTGTGTTGTTCATATATGTAGTTCATTGTTTACAACCTGACCTCTTCTGACTTATGACTCTTCACAGAAAAAAACTTTTCAAAAGCTTCCAGTTCCCAATACAGATGCATGGTAGTGCAGATAAAAAGTATAAAACAAGCTTTACGTTTAGACTGCAGTGTGAAGAACTATCTCTTTTATGTTGTGACTGTGAGCTAACAGGTTAAAGCAAATGCAGGAGCAGACTGCACGGCTCTTTTCTAAACCAAATATAGTCAAGTTAGCGCGCTTTTAGCCCCCCACACTAATTGATTGTCCATTTTCAGTTATGTGGTTACCAGCTTTACTGCAGAGAATTTGCCCAGGCATATGCATTCTTTGGTGGAGTTTCACCATTGCTGAAAATCTAGGAGATACCAATTTTGGCCTAGTTGCTTATGATGTATCATACTATATGTTTGGTTTAATTAATTATTTGGTATGTACATTAAGACCTTATATAATTTTATACCAAAGTTAGCATTGCCAGCAAGTTATTTCTCATTGAGCTGGAAAGGAAATTAAGATGTGACGCTGTTCTCATGTCTGATCTGTCCTTTCTTGCAGTTCTCGAAGCAGCTGCAGCCTCTGATCTTCGGGAAAATGTCCTTTGTGGCATTCATCCTTACCTCTGCTCTCTCAGTAATGTCCCTGCCTGCTGACATAGAGAAGGGAAGGAGGAAAGTAGTGCATGTTCTTGGTAAGGCCAGTTAACTCTTTCATTTGTATTAACAATTACACATCTTCAAGGTGAAGAGATCTTTATTTTCATCAATCGGAGGCTGAGTGTGCTCAAAAACATCAAGGAATGTGCAGACTAACTGCCGCAAGACTTTTATTAAGCTAGTGATTAAAAAAGTTACTGGTGAAGTTATAGAAAAGTTTATTAACCTCAGCTAGGTCATCTTAGAGTCCAGGCAAAATACATTTCAACTTTTTATGGGCTTCATGATCCAGAGGTCTCCACTAAGGCTCAGTGTACCTGCATTCACATTAATACACAATATATTCCACATTTCACAGTACTTTGTGCAGCATTTCCTGGCCATTTTATTCACTCATTTACATGACACTGGCCTGTACAGATAAAACTACCTTGACCGTTTTGTTCTTTGTAACACTGAGAAGCTTCACAAGCAAAGCTTTCATTTTTGTTCATTATCAGAGCTGCGAGCATCCCATTAAACACTGCCCACATGAGGACTGTGATAAACATTTTACTTGCCAGAAAAATGGAAAACATCTGAGATTATTGACTGCAGTAGCTCTGGCTCTCCATATTACCTGCAATGCAGAAGCTAAAAAAAAAGGGATGTATTTGCTCTTGAAGTAGAATAGCTTTAAATAATTTAACTCTTGCTACCCACATGCTGTCCAACATAATTTCCTTGAATATTATATGTGGTTTTAGTAGTTGGTTAGTTTTAAATTTTATGTATTCATACAGTTGATGTGTTACAGGCTTATAAATATAAATAAATACTTATAAATACTAGAATTTATCAAGTTTTAGATACTAGTACTGTATGTTCAGTTATGTGAAAAAGAAGCACACAATCTTTCAGTCCTGAGGTTTTATGTATCAGGACATAATAAAAAATGATCTAGTCCTTAGCAGGTTCTAAAATTAGGTAAATGCAACCTCAGTTGAACAAGAACACGATATGATACATGATTTATTTAACAAAAACTAAGTTTGTGAAAAACCAAGTACACGCCATGATACAGTAACTTGTAGAACTATTTTTAGAGGCAATAACTTCTGATCATTGTCTTTTTATTAAAGTATTTTCCCTTTATACATACAAAAGAAACCAGTAGGTACAAAGGAGCTAAGTATATCATAACAAAAAGAAATAAAAAATAAAATAAAATAAGAAAAATAAAATAGTTCAACAAAATAATCCCTACAAAGCAACCCCATTCAGTCCTACCCATGTCACTGCCCTAGGTCTACCTGCTTCATCCTTATCCTGACTGTATTAATAAGAATGAGCTTACCTTAAATATTATTGTATATTTTGGAATGCATCAAGAAAGGGGCCCCATATGTTTTCAAATTTCCCAGTAGAGTGCTGGAGGGAACATCTTATTTTTTCCAGTTTCAAGGACGACATAAGGTCATAGAACCACTGCTTGTGTGTTGGAGGAGCAGCAGAGGCAATAACTTGATGTAATTGTTTTCTGTATGAGTTTGTCAGTCTCTCTCACAGTGTTGTGGTGGGATTTTGGCCCACTGTTCTTTAAAGTGTTGCTTCACTTCATTAAGGTTTGCAGGCCTTGCTTTATCCTCAGCTCTCTAAAGGGCCATTTTCTCCTGGCGGGATGTTCATGTATCACACCTGTCACGGGGCTACAGGTTGCCTGTCTGTGGCAGGGCTAGCACAGGGAGACAGACAATTGTTCATGCTCTGGTTCACACATATGTCCAATTTAAGACTCACAAATTACATGCATGTCTTTGGACTGTGCTGCTGTGATTAGGATCATTGTCCTGTTGCATGACCCATTTTGGGTCAAGCTTTAGCTGCTGGACAGATGACCTCACAGTTTACTCTAGAATACTAGTATATGGAGGAGTTCATGGCTGACTCAATGACTGTAATGTACCCAGCTCCTGCTTTTTGCAAAACAAACCCAAATCATCTCCCCTCCACTACCATTACCTCAGGTCTTGGTGCTGACATACTGTGTTTGGTTTTCACCAAATGTGGCACTACAGCCAAACCTCTCCACTTTGGTATCCTGACTAAAAGACATTGTTCTTGTGGTTTGTTCAGATGCAGCATTGCAAACCTAAGCTATGCTTCCGTCCACATTCTTTTTAGAGACAAGCAGCTTTCTCCTGGCAAACCTTCCAAACAAGCCATAATTGTTCAGCCTTTTTCTAATTGTACTGTCAGGAACTTTGCATTTATAAGGTTATCTGAGGCCTGCAGAGTCTGAGTGTCTCTTGTTTTTCTCCAATTTCTGCGAGCTTTGGGTTGAATTTTCGTGCACTTCTGGGAAGATTGTCAGCTGTCTTCAATGTTTCCCACTAGTGAATAATCTTACTCACTGTCAAATGATGGACTTCAAATTGCTTGGAAATGGCCTCATTACCCTTCTTGGGCTGATGGGCAATAACAATCGCTTCTCTGTCTTTCTTTCTTGACATTGTATTAACACACACCTGAATGCTTCAGACCAACAACCTGCCAAAACGTTTGCTTTTATTGAGGTGCTCACACTTGCTGATGATCAGTAAATCAAGTGCATTTGATTAGCATCACCTGGGTACCACTGACCCTCTTAATTCCTATGGAAGTAAGAGTGTAATAACCAACTTACTAACCAGCTTACCAATTCTTTTTATTACGTTTCTTTTGTAGCTGTTTTCAGACTGTACATTTCAAAACATGATACCAAACTGCATATTCTTAAAAGTCAGTGGGGCTCTGGCTCACTTGAGTCACACACAGGCTTTCTTCTCTCTTTCTACACTGTGTTTAGCCCAGAAGATAACTTAAATAGTTAATGCTGAAATCCTGCATAAGCCTAAGATACTATAAACAGAATCACTGATAGCATTGGTATCAATAAATTCCTATGAAACTCCACACTAAAGTATGATATCGTGCACTGAAATATAGAGTAGAATGCCTTTATTGTCATTATACAGGATGTAAAATGAGATTAGAGTATTGGAATTTAATAATTTAGAAGCATAAAGTAGCCACAAAAAAGAGTCCTGCACCTTCCAGATCCCAGAGTAACCAGTAGGACCCCCTTTTTAAAGTGACTGATACATAAACCCCGTGGATCTGAAAACATTGGCACTGCTGGCAATTTGCAAAACTGAACGAGATCCTAAAATTATGTTATTTGGCTTGACATCAGTATTTCACAACATAGCCCCTAGTGTTGAGAAATAATGTGCTTAAAGTTTTGATTAAACACCACTTGATGCTTTTATGGCTGACGGTGATAAACAACTTTGGAGAGACCAGTAACAGTGACAGGACTAATTGCTGGCTGGCACAGATAATTGTAGGTGCCTTTATCTGGTCACAACATAGCAGAAAACCTTTTGCAGCTGCTCATTAAACATTTTAAATGTTTACCCCACACATGTTGTGTGTCTATGGTTGCCCACACACACACACACACACACACGCACACACACACACACACGCACACACACACACACACACACACACACACACACACACACACACACACACACACACACACACACACACACACACACAGAGCGGTGTCTGGACAAATGTCTGCCAGAAATGCTAAATAGGTCTTGTTGTTGTCCATTTGGATGAAGAGGACTGTGGTTACCATTAGTCTTGGGTCACGTTGGTGAATCGCTCCTCTCTGCAGAAGTGGAGGTAAAAATTTTAGAGTGAGTAATCTGGTGAGAGAGCCAGACAGAGGGATGAGTGTGCTGAGCACTGGACCCTTTGATAGAATCAAAAATGGTCTCCACTGTTGATATGCTGAATTACCGGGGCAGTAATGTGATGGCACAAGTAAACAGCACTCGCTTTATTAGCCGACGCTGATTTAATTTACACACATCTTACAGAGATAAGCCTCACAAAGAGAATCAAAGACTAAACTTTATGATTAGAGTAACAAGTATTGGTCGTGTGTAGGGTGAATTATAAGTACTTGACCACACATATTAGTATTATGGTGGGGAATTCCTCTTTCATCCACATATATTTACCAGTTGCTGTATTATTTGCCCATATTTAACCAAAGTGGACAATTCATAGTATAGACTTCTGACCAGGAACTATTCTCAATAAGAAGAATCATTAGCCACTAACTTGCATAAAAGAAAGAATGTAAACAGATCAGGAATATGACTAAAAATGTTTCATCACTATCACTGAATAAATGCAACTTCTTCTTTCCTTTCAGAGGACGACACCGGAGCCGTGATTGTGCAGACAGCTCCCGGTAAAGTGGTGACACATCGGGGTGGCTCCATCACTTTGCCTTGCAGATTCCATCACGAGCCGGAGAATGCTGATCCTGCTCGCATCAGGATTAAATGGACCAAAGTGACAGACACACTGCAGTTCGAGGACGTCTTTGTAGCACTCGGAAAGTAAATTATGCATTTTAATTCTCAATGAAGTCAGCTTGCACCTTTTCTTTTAACCAATTAGGATTTTCTGATTCAGACTTTTAGATTTGCTTTTGTTTCACTGCTACGTATTTTATTGTTTCGCATACACTCACAAATCACATCTCCATTGGGTAAGGATTTCCATGAACCCACTCAAATAAAATGCACTGACATAATAAGCTCTGCCACACACAGTTCATCTTTCAAGCATTTTCTCAGGTTGAAGCACTCTGAATCATTTTGTTAACAGCAGCTTTAGGGACAAGAGTCTCTCTCAAATCTCTCCAGGCAGCAGCGTGTGTTCGGGTCGTATCGAGGCCGCGTGTTTCTGGAGCAAGCAGGACCAGGTGACGCGTCGGTGATCATCCAAAACGTCACACTGGAGGACTATGGACGATACGAGTGTGAAGTCACTAATGATATGGAAGACGATACAGGATTTGTCAACCTTGACTTAGAAGGTCAGGAATTGGCTTGTTTGGAGGAGTTTTTGTTGAAATGTTCAGTCTTGCACTTAAATTTTACACTCTGTTATACTGTGACATTCAAATGTGATATATATATATATATATATTAT
>VUQK01039126.1:0-14325 GCA_015106715.1 Bujurquina vittata
TACACAGCCAGAGCATGAACTGCTGCGCACACAGTGTCCCCCCTCTCTTCTCTCAAACACTTATTACAGGTTAGCCGGGGGTGTCCTGATCCCGGGGGTGTGCACGCGGTTGCCATCGAGATGTGTGGCCTCAGGTCTTCTGAGTTCCTGGTGGGCTGTGGACGGCCTGGGTCCCCGGGTCCTTCCCCATTCTCCTCTGGAACGCCGGGTGGGGTGGGGGGGGGTTGCAGTTTCTCGCCCTCATTATTGAGGCTAAATCTAGCCTTATCAGTGTTGTAACAATAATAACTGTCAATTATATGTTTGCTATTTTTGCTGTTGCTTGTTTGCAGCTATATGATGAGCCAAAGCTGTACAGGCTCATACATAATCCAAATGATCTGATCTGAGGGTAGGGTCCTGCATACTGAACAGTAACTGCTTAACAGTTTATTAATACGGGTCATTTAATTAGATGAATACCTGATATTGACAACACTTATTAAAAACTGAAGGACACCTAAAAAAAAGGGGGGGGGGGAAATCAACCAAACAAGCTTTTTATTTAGTTTATTTATTGAAATTCAAAAATAAAAAGAACAAGCAGGTGATGATGTGACTCAAGCAAACAGAGGTACAGATAATGTTTAAAAAAAAGGTCACTTTTTTATTTATAAAACCCCAAAGATGAAAAAATGGAACACACACACACACACACACACGCTCGCGCGCTCACTCACGCACACACCTGTATGAGCTACTGTGATCCACAGATGAGCCATTTGTCCGACCCTCTGCCTGTTAGAAATTATTCATGTTTAGGGTCCCTCAGCAGCAGCAGCAGCAGCAGCTGGATACACTCCTACAAGTCATCTTCACTGCTGGCAGAGAGGTCACTCATTCTAAAGTCGACATGCACCATTGGTCGGGGTGAAGGATGTCAGTTACGCTCCAGAGCATCACCAAGCCTCACATTAACAGCATGACAGAAAATCACAAGCATTCCAAGCAACAAGACCCAGAAAACTAAACCAAAGTCCTGTCCACCTCCACAGAAGAACACAGTGATGGAACAAAAAAAACACTCCTGCTTTTATATCTAGGACTTCTCTCAAGCATCATAAAGTATGATCTCTCTGTACATGATTCAAAACAAAGTAATCCACGATTCAGCACTGCAGAATCTGATTCAAACAATACTATGTGTTCATCTGGTGATTCACCAAAGTTGCACAAATGAAATCTCTGGTGTGATTGGCCCTATGAGTCTGAGAAAGGTAAATCATTAAAGGTTAAATGTTCTCCAGCTGATGCAAAAGAAAAACATTTCTACTACTTGTAGCTCTAAACCAAGCTTAGATTTCCATCAACAAGTGCAGCTACAGCTGGGAGGGGGATTTCGACTCGGCAGCACAGCAAACTTTACACGGACTGACCAAGAAGCAAAGGGATCGCCAGCTTTTTGGTCAACGGACTGGACAGAATGTAGCCATCAATGAACACGATAATCCAAAGAGGGGAGGTTTGTTTCACTTCAAATTGCTCCTGCTTAAATTAAGTTTTAGCTACTACACAGTGAGCACACCGAGCCCCGTGCACGTCATTTGAGACATTTTAAGCTAATTTCTGCCATTGCTCCTGTCTTTGGTAAGACTGAGGGTACTCTTCATTATGCTAACACATTCCCTGGTTTCAGAAGTGGGGTGGCAAATACTGCGTTTCCCTGCACTAAGCTCCTCCAGGAGCCTCCTCGCTCCTCCAGCTGCATTTAAGGCTGGCTGGAAGATCTTGATGAAGGGGAATCATCTGTAGGGCACAGGAGGAGAGAGGAGGGCAGAAAGTGTGCTTAATGAAAAGCACCCAACAATTCTTTTTTGACTTGTGTGAAGCAACAATGCCTGATCAAAACCTTGTGAAGCTGAACATGAATACAAATTTTGGATAAAAACATTTAGAGCTGCAAAAATGTTTTTGAGTCTGTGAGAGAGATGGTTAAATATAAACTCAGCTCAGTCCCCAAATCAACAGCCAGTTGCATCGTGTAGCTTTAACTACTACAAAACAGCTGCAAAGCAAAGCTTTGTGCCATGATGACTAGTTATTCAAAGATAACCGGCTCTCCATTTTGTCTCACTACAGCTACACAGAGAAAAAAAATTGATCTGAAAATAACTGAAAAGATAGGAGGGAAGGAGAAAGTAGCAAAAGAAAGCCAGCGAGGAGACTGGGACATCTAACGCTGTTAGAACACTAAGCCGAGGGGAAGAGATGGGGAAAAGACAGAAGCATGAGCAGGAAAATATCTGAAAATGTCTCCCTCTTCTTTCTGCACAAGGAACGGGAGACAGGTCATCTCTGCGTCATCACTGCCGAACCTCCACGTAATTGGCTGGGAAAAGGCCGTAAGCGCCTCTGCACACGCCTCGCCACCAGCCCTCGTCAATCATCTCAATATTGGTGATGATGTCGTCGGGATCAAAAGAAATTTCATCGTCGCCAGCTGAAAAGGAAACGGATTCATGAGGAAGGAGCTCAAAAAGTCTGACACCAAAAGAGCGAGAGAGATTTTAACTTGAATAGTAACTGATTCTGAGTAATTTCTTCTAAGATCTGAAATGTGAAAAATGTACTTTGATCCTTTTTCTCCTCATCTACACATATTTTCAACATAAGATCAGAATAACCAAAACATCAAATAAACAACAGAACAATCTAACAAGAAAATTAACCGCCTGCAGAATTGTTTACGATCAATCATCACTGCAGCTGAAAAACTTTAAAGCAGAAAAAGATGCACTTCTTCCCTCCATATATATGTTATTACTCTGTAAACATAACTTCTCTGTCCAATATGGCCATTAAACTTGTTCTAGCCAAAATACCCAGATCCTTTCTGTTCCTGATAAAATGTTTCTCATAGAACTGAAAAGGTTGCTTTGGACTGCAGACTGTCATTGGTCTGCATTTCCAACACAAGGCAGCCAGTTAGTGCGGTTAGGTTAACTGGTCACTCTAAACTGCCCACAGGTGTGAATGTGAGTGTGGATGGTTGTCTGTCTCTCTGTCAGCCCTGCAACAGGCTGGTCACCTGCACAGGGTGCACCCTGCCTCTCGCCCCTATGACAGCTGGAATAGGCTCCAGCCCCCCCGCGACCCTGAAAAGGCTAAGTGGAAGAGGATGGATGGAATTTCCAATTTCTGCTGCGCTCTTAGCCAGGTCTCTCTTGAAAAAGAGGTTTTTAATCTCAGCATCTTTTTACCTGGATAAATAAAGGATATATGGATATATGGTCCTACCTGCTTGATAGTCATACAGAGCCACAGCTGTCACCCCAAGGTCCTCACCGTAGTCATACTGCTGGGTGTCTGCAAGTGAACAATAGTAATAGCTTACAGAGCAACTCTGCTAAGTTCCATACAACAAAAATTATATTGGAAAATTATTTAACCTACAGATTATAAGACCGTCATTGCTGCTTTGGTAAATTTTATATTTTGCAATTTATTCATTTTTCACACTAATGTGGCTGTTACATGTTTTTAAATGAACTGGCATTTTTGATCTTTGGACATTAAAATGGTCTTTTTAAAAAAAAAAGTTTGATAATTTTGCTTTTCTATAAAAAGTTGACAGATATTTTAGTGTCATTCTTAAAACGCTGTGCCTACTTTCACAAAACCTGTTTGTCTGAACAGTTTTTTAGCCTTTAAAGAGCTCCTCAGGTGGGAAGACTGAAGTCTTACGAGTTGAAGGTTTTTTGAAAGGAATCAATACTGAGGATATGCTGAAGTTAGTAAGCACTGCTGTTTTTGCTGCTGTTAGTGAAACTTTCTTTAAAAGTAACATTGTTGGAAGGTTTATCAGAGGGAAAGTGTAGCTTTAGAACACTCAAGCCTAACATTAGCTGGCATAATATAGGCTTATAACAAGCTTTTGCTGCTGTTTAGCCAGCTTGCTGTCAGCTGGAGACAGGTGGGTCACACATCTGATCTGATGACAATAATTAACTGCGACAATATCGGGAATAAATAAGCATGTTTATGCACAAACCTGTTGGTCCAGATTGTGGATAACAGAGTTAATGAAATGCTAAGTTAGGAGCTCTCATATAGGATCTTATAGGAGGAAGAGGGAACAGCCACCGATAACACAGTAACACAGCGTCACCTCCTGCTGGAGTTTCTTCAGGGTTCTGGTAGAGATCCTCTTGTTCTGTGTACTGGTTCTGTGGCTCTGCCTCATCCAGCTGTTCCCCGTTCTCAGCAGTGTCGTAGTACACATCCTCTGGGGTCTAACGCAGTAAACAGAATTTTTTAAAGACACTTGCGCTTAGAGAGCAGGTTTATGATTTGGAGAACTAGGGAACAACTTTAGTGTATCACTTCAATTATACTATTGCCAAACTATTCTATAATAGTATTGGTAAGGATTACCACACAATTATGTAACCAAACACAGTGCACAATTTTTCAAGTTGCCAAGCATTAAACTAACAAACTTGTTTCTATACTACAGACATAAGTGCTGTTCATTTGAAGCAGGTCTTTGTAGAACCACTTGCAGGAAATTCTTTATGTCTCTGCCTGCAAAGTGTCACAGTGCAACTTTAGGCATTCAGAAACGACTCACCTCGTACAGTGCAGCTGACTGAACAGCTGGAGCCAGGCTTGGGATAGGACTGGGGTTTGCAGCAGGGACAGGAGACTGGGCCCCGGCAGCCTCTTCAATATTGCGGCGTGCTGCCTCCTGCTCTTGCTTCTCTTTGGCCTGACGGCGTACCCGCTCCTCCTCAGCCCTCTTTCTGTCCTCCTCCTCTTTCTGCTTGGCAATGTTCTCAAAGCGGGCCTTGATGTTTCCTGTGCTGCTGCCAGCTGATGAGAAAGATTGGGACGAGGGAAGAAATGAAGTGAAACTGACTTCCTAGCGTTTCCCAAAGTTGTGGCTCACAGACAGCCAATGAAGAATGACACTCACCAGCCTCCACAGGTCTAGTTTTCTGGTAAGTTGGAGTCAGCTTCTCCACATCCTCAAATGTGCTTGCACTCTGTGTTCAATGCCAGAGGTAACATTTAAAACAAGGCCCTCTACAGAAAACAACACACAACAAAACAAATATACAGTCCTTACCTTATCCATACGATCATTCTGGACACCAAACTTTCCTCCAAATCCTTTAGAGTAATCTGGCAACAAACAAAGAAGCAAAGGTCACTTTCCATTTAAGGACTAAACCACAATGTGCATCACCAGAACCTGTTCTCCTAAAACAAGCACTCTCTGGTCTGAGATCAGCTGACGCACACTGTGGACTGGCTGGATTAACAGAAGATCTGCAGAAACCAAAGGACTGAATGATAAGATCATGCAAACCCATAAAGAGAAGGAGCAGGGGAGGGGGCAAATAAAACAAAGAGAAAACAACAACGGCGGAAACAGCAGGAGGACTGACGGGAGAATCCTGACATGAGAAAACATTTTGTCATGCAGCCATCACAGATGAATCTTTGAAATGAAGTTGAGCTGCAGCTGTGTGCAACAACAGCAAAAAGCCTTGACAAAAAAATGCACTGTGATCATACAACATCATGCACAAAATGTATGCATATACAAAAACAAACAAACAGCATTATGGCAGTGCTACAACAGCAGGGGTGGTGAACAGGGAGGCGGAAAGCCAAGGTGATACAGTAGCTGCTTTCCCACTGCAGGAACGTTTAAGACATTTATGGCCCTATTGAGATTTTGTTTCATTGCTGTGTTTATACACATGGGGTGCCCTTATAATTTTATGATAAAGATCAAATTAACCGCATCAACGGAGGAAATGGTCTCTGTTATCTATGTCCACTTAAGTGTGGAATTTGATGTGTGACAGCGAAGCAGTCTGCTGCACAAGACTGCTTTTCATAGGTTGCTGCTTTTAAAAATGGTGACTGTTATCAGCAATAAGCTCCTCACAATAGTTTTTCAGAGCTTCAGGTGGACCTTTTGTCGACCCTGACAGACATCCTAGAGGGGTTGTTCCTGCAGCTGGAACAAGCATAAAAGGTGCAGCCTGTGCTGTGGAGGAAATGGCCTCTTGGAAGTGTTAAATACTGTACTAATGTGTAGCTACACACCACAGTAGGCTATGAACATTCCCTATGGAACCTGGGGTATTCATACTGTACATAAATGAAATTTATAAATGACTCGAGCCAAAAGAAATGACCTCAGCACTAAATACACCGTATAATCTAGAATTTTCTGCATATATAATATCACCTGTGTACTGACTGATACCACTAGATTCAAAGTGACGGCAGTTTGCAGCTGGTGCGTGAAGTGTGGGTTTGGTAAGTTCAAACTCTTTCACTCATGCTGGTAAGGAAAAGAAAAAAGGCAGAAAACTGCCACACCTCAGCAGCAGACTTGATGGAAGCCAGCATTTACACTGTGACAACTCTGTGCCTGCTTGTGTACAGCTTTCTTTGTTGTTACTACAGAAGAGGCAGGTGGGCAGGTTGGCAGCACCAACAAGACCTAAGGCCTGCAGTACAAAGTAGCATACTCAGTATATCTGCTTCACTCACCTCAACCTCAGCAATGAGGCTAAGCGGCCACATAAAGGTGGTTATTAAGTTAATGAGTTAACCCACGGTTTCCCAGAGCTAATGCCAATGACCACATTCACATAAGAGGGGTTGCGTTTACATTTCACCAATCAGAACCATGGACAGGGCCAATGGAAGAACAGTGCAATGTTTTATGAAAAAAAATACAGGAGGTCAAATATTTGATACAGACTGAAAATAAGTTTGTAAGGAAAAAGGAAAAGCACTGTATAGTAGTAAAAAATGCTTTATAAATGAGTGTGCCCTCTAAATGCTTTGGCCAGTAAGACCAGAAAAAAGACTATGTAAACCTATAGACTCATCAGCGTGACACATCTATCATTAAAAGATGGGAGGATTTGACATCCATTTAAAATTGTCTGTTCTGCTAAATACTTTAATCATTGTTATTTAGATATGTATAAGAAAGTTTTACTCTGAGTGGTGCTGAATGGTCTGAAAGAACAAATATACTCCTGTATTAATTAGGTACACCTGTTCAATTGCTTGTTAATCCCACTGTGCATTTCAATGCGTTAAGGCATGATGACATGCTGAAGTTCAAACAGAGATTCAGAAAGAGGATTTAGGGGTGCCCGGGTGGCTCAGTGGGGGAGCAGGCAACCACTTGCATATGCCGCGTTGCGGTGCAGGTGGTGCGGGTTTGAGTCCCGCCCTGTCACCAATTTGCCCGTGTGTCTTTCCCCATTTCCTGTCTCTATAGACCAGGAGTGCCCAACTCCAGGCCTCGAGAGCCCCTGCCCTGCAGGTTTTAGATGTGTTCCTGATCCAACACACCTGAATCAAATGGCTGAATTACCTCCTCAGTATGCACTCAAGCTCTCCAGAGTCCTGCTAATGACTTCTATATCTGACTCAGGTGTGTTGAAGCAGGGACACATCTAAAACCTGCAGGACAGGGGCTGTCGAGGCCTGGAGTTGGGCACTCCTGCTATAGATTGTCGATAAAAAAGCTGCTGTGGCCAAAAATTAAAAAAGGGGGGAAAAAAAAAGAGGATTTAGGTGACTTTGAACATGGCATGGTTGCTGGTGCCAGTTGGACTACATTGCGTATTTCAGAAACTGCTGATCTGCAGGGATTTTCCTGCACGGCCATCTCTGGGCTTTAAAGATATGCAGGAATGCAGCCTGCTTTGCATCAACAGTTCGGGCTGCTGGTGGAGGGGTAATGGTGTGAAGTCACAAATCTGTGGCTCAGGAGACAGCAGGTAATTGGAAGCTTGGTGGTTCAATCCCTGGCTGCTCCAGTCTGCATGCCAAAGTATCCTTAGGCAAAATAAATGTGTTTTGTATTAAGTGCTTTGAGTGCTCAAGCAGAGCAGAAAAGCACTATATAAGAACTAGTCCATTTACCATCTCGATCCAGTGAAGCATCTCTGGGAAGAGAAGAGTCACATCATGGATGGGCAGCTGACAAATGTACAGCAGCTGTGTTATTTCCAAGACCCTGCCAAATCTATGCCGTAAACATTTTAGGCAGTTCTGAAGGCAAAAAGGGGTCCATGCTGATACAGAATGAAGTGTATAAGCATACTTCAAACGAGTCAGTAGGCTTTTGTGCAAATTTTATATAAGGTCAGTAAGTACAACACTTAGGTGTCCTGTTTTAGGATCACTATATTGAGGCTTGCTGAATAATAAAATAGTTTCACAGTAAATCACTTTGTAGTACAGGCCTCTGAGCCTGGTGTGCCAGTGCCCTCTTACTACACTCCTAAAGCTATGAAACATCCATTTGGTTTATCGGCTGCTTTTCAGTTTGTGTTTGCACACCCAACACCACTGCATTCATCTCTTCTACCCTCGTGCACTCACCTACACTACTGACCCTGCTGACTACACCTGCTGATTTAAAGTTTTTTCTTATGTTCCTTTTTACTTTTATTCATTAGCTCTGGTATGTTTTAGTTGTCAAAGTCTGATTTAGTCCTCAGAGTCACTCACCAACATTATTGTTACAAAAAACAAACAAACATGTAAGCCCACTGTTGGTATTGTTGGACTTGTTGGCAGTAAACTAAAAACAACAGCCTCAGTCATGCTGCACAGGGTATGTAACTGCGGGGGGTGAGGAACTGCAGGTTGACAGAAGTGGCAGATCTGTGGCTGTTACTGAGGAGGCGGCCAAAGAAGCTAAGAGGGAGGACTTTGATTAAGAAGGGAAAGATCGTGAGGAGCTTTGTAAAATGGAAGGTGGGGTTGGGTGATGTGTTCGGGAAAGTGTCTGTGCCTTTTTGGGACTCGTGCTTGGCCAGGCTCTCCTTGTGCTCATAGCCCAGGGCACACTGGTCCTGCCTCTCCACCTCTACCCCATACCGCCCTCCAAACCCACGCTTATAGTCTGCAACACAATGCATACACATATATGGACAAACACCACACACATATTACAAAATACACAGAGTACATATAAAAAGAGACAGATATAGTGATAATGGGCTGGATGCTAATGAAATGACAAATACAAGAAAAGGTTCTTAGTACTGATGATGCTGTCTCATGTTCAGAATCACTGCAAATGTTTTTTACAACTCTGCACTGGGTCTGCTCCCTTTGTTACTTTCTTCTTCAGTAAAATCACTTCCTCTCTAAGCACATTTAATCCTTCCCTCTTCAGTAATTGCTTGGCTTGGCTTGTTTGAGGGAAAAGGAATATTTGTGACACAAAGTGCCTGGATACTCTACTGTGGATTTGTGGTATATGAGAGTTGAGTAACGTGATGTCTGCTATCAAAATGCCAAGTTGCACAGAACTTCTGAAATGGGGAGACCGCGTAGATAAATTCAAAACCATAAATCAAGCCATGAAAACTACAGTCTCAGATAGGATTCATGGATCACGTGTGACGAGAAAAGAAAGGGAGTAGGTTGAAGAGGCAAAGGAAGAATAAATATAAAACTTGCTGTTAAAAACAAAAAGGCTCCCCAGACAGAATACGTATGTAGGTCAGAATCAGTCATTTCAGAACAAGGAGCAGCAGTAAAGGCAAACGTTATCTTAAATTTCTCAGTTTTGTTTCATCTCGTACAACTGCAATCGACTCATCGTCCACCAAAGATCTGAAGAATGAGTGCAGGCAGCAGAGTAACGCTTGGAGCTGGGAGCCTCTATTTTTAAGCTCTGTTCACTCACGGCATGAAGTGGCCTTGATTCTCAGATTACGACAGAGAAAGTTGTAGATTAATCTAGGCCAGCCTCTGACCTCTGAAAGTGGCTTTTCACAGTTTCTGTATGCATTTTGTTTCAGACCCATTTGCATGTTTGTAAACTACTGCACACAGGATCAGATTAAGGCCTGACATGCAAATATAAATCTGAGCCGTGGTTTCATTTCCTTCTTTTTTTTTGCATACCAGTTGAGGAAGTTGTCAACTTTTTAAAGACCACACTGGAACCACAACAAAACCACATCAGAGCTCAAGTGCACAGCTGAAGAGGAAGTTTAGTTTTACAGTGGAATCACAGTTTTGGCTTAACTCAAAGCACACAGCTTGTAAAGGTGGCTGATCTGAACATTTATTTTGTACGAGCAGCGTATCCATGTGAATGTACATATTTTGAATGAGTCATGCTCAAAAACAAAGGAACCAACTCAGCTCCAGTACCTTTCTGGGATTCGTGGAGCTGCAGTTTCTCCTGGTGGTCCCACCCCATTGCTGATTTATCCTGTCTGTCAGTCTGCACACCGAATTTGCCCCCAAAACCCTTCACGTAGTCTGTAGGGAAACATGATGCAGATGTAAAAAAAAAACAAAAAAAAACACATTTAGAAAACCTAAATGATTCACATATTAAAAATAATTCAAATTGATAATAACCTGGATCATGTCATTTTATGAGAATATGACTCTCCCTCAAAACTGTGATTGCAGACGAGTCAGGACAGACACGAGGGTGTGACTCATTCACTCAATTTTGATTAAATTTTTCATTTGAAATACACCACTTGTGACAACAAAATCTAGTGTAGTTTTTGTGTTTGCATGTGCATAAACTGTGATCAAAATAGCTTATCAATACTGGATAATGCATCTACAAAGGTGTTGGTCACACTGAGACTGACTTGTGTTACCTTTCTGTGATTCATGCCTCTCCGTTTTGCCCTGGTACTCGAAGCCCACGGCGCTCTTGTCAACCTTGTCTGTCTCAACACCAAACTTGCCCCCAAAGCCCTTGGTATAATCTGCCGAAGACCCAGAGGAGAGGGAGAAGGACAAAGTCAAGATAGAAAAAGCAGTCTTGTACCACCAAAGTTGAGTAAATGTGAGAACATCATGCAACTTTCCCGTAAATGCCTCTACTGTTTATGCATCGAGTCAATATAGTTTATCCAAAGTATGATGTTGACTTTTTTTAGTCTCCTTGTGTCATGTTGTAAACTCTGGCTAAAATACAACAGAACCCTGTCCCTAAATGAGTTGCTGACTATCTTGAAAGATGTTAAAAATATGAGGCCAAATTGAAACAGTGCCTTCTCGTGAAAACTAGTGGGGCCATGTCTAAGCCACAGACCAACTACTGACTTGACTGTGCTGGCATAACTGTGCCAGTAAGCTGATATTTGACACCAGGGAGAAGGAATGGAAACATTATAGAACGGAAATGGTCACCTGTGTATAAAAGATCACCTGAGATACCATATAAACTCATTAATTAGAATTCATTATTTGACCTGGGGGGTGGGGGGCATCAACATGCAGGTCAAGGAGGTAAAGCCAATTCTACACAAGCAGGCACGAGCTGAGGAATGAAAGAAGCTGGAATGAAAATAACTGCATAAATATGTGCTGACTGAGCACACCCAGTTATAGTGAGTGAGTGTGCGTGTGTGTGTGTGGTTGGGTTAGTCGGCATCTTCATTTTTTGCCATCTTTCTGCAGGTTAGTGGGAATGCCGTCTAGCAGGAAAGCTCAACAAACCTTTCTGGGATTCATGTTTCTCAGTTTTGCCCTGGTAATCGAAGCCCACTGCACTCTGGTCGACTCGATCAGCCTGTACTCCATATCGCCCCCCAAACCCAGTGGCATAGTCTACAAAGCAGAGCAAGGGGGAAGGAAGGAGCAAAGTTCAAAGGTCAGAGTGAAGCAGCATGGCAGCAGTGATTGTGGAGCTGCCCAATTCCAAACTCCCCATTGATACTTCCTGGTGTGAGCTTTAGAATCATTCTGTTCATTATTTAGAAAAAATCCACAAAGTTTCCACCTGACCCCCTCAGCTGAGCTATTCCTTTTAACAATAACTTGAGTATATTTAATGAAGCTGCAAAAAAACAAACACCCTTCATAGCCTTTCCCAGTAAATTGGAGGGTGGTTTGAATTCACCTAAATTTTCCAGCATTTTTAAGTCCCTGAGGTTGAATGTGGGAAAAAATATATTTTGGCTTTAGATTGGGAGACTTGGAGTTGGTATACAACTGACTTGGATGTGATTTTTTTTCCTTTTTTAAAAATTTTAAACAGAACTTAAATATGTTGTTCAGCCATGAAAAATATTTCTTGTGGCTATCTGCTGTATACTTAAATGAATGCTGGAAAATTATGGTGAATTACAAACACTGTAATTCCTTCATAATATGAAGGAAAAAGTTTGTATGCCTTCATTAAATATATTAAAGCTACTGTGCAAAAACAGTTTCTGACAGGCTTAGATGCACAACATTGATTAACATTTCATGGGACGACTCCAAAGCTATGGCACAATCACAACAATAAAGACACTACTTAGATTACCACGAAATCATATCATGCTCTTTAAAAAATCATAATTTATGGAGATGTGCAGCTTACGTACAGCTGCTGCAGCAAAAAGTGACAGCAACGAGGAAGCGTTGGAATTAGGCGGATATTCAGGAATCTGGTTCTAAGTGCTGCTGAGGGAGTGAGTGAAACACAGAGCACAGCAATGCAGCCTCGGCACTGAACGCCAAGAAGCCTTTCTGAGTACCAGGATCACTGCAGTCTAGAATTGTAAGATGCTTCTTTCGGCTCTATTCCAGCACATTTGGCCTGTAAAAATTTTTTTTATACATTTTATTTAATATGAAGAAAGTGCAGCTTCCCAAAGAGTGAAGACTCAATATGAGATTTAACACAATCAAACACTGAAGGCAGGCAATTTGCAGAACATAAAGCTGGCGCCAAAACCAGATTTGCAGATAAAAATGGTAGAGAAATAAAGTTGATTTCAAAATCTGAATTTATAACCAATTCCTCCATGAGTAAGGCATTAATTCCATGTCCAGGACACTGTTGCGTATCTAAAGAAGTCAAACATACTGGGGCTGAAGCAAATGCACAAAAAGACAACAAGTTATGACATCACCTTTCTGTGAAGCATGCTTCTCTGTCTTTCCAGCATACTCGAACCCAACAGCTGACTGGAAGGAGAGGAAGGAGCAAATCACTTATTCTCCTGATTAGTAAGATGCATTTAAACAAGAAGTCAGTGCGCAATGTTCTTGAACTGAAATCTCCTTTTTTGTCATTTACATAAAAGAAACAACACAACACACTTCCCTCTGCAACCTTAGTTCTTTGCATAAATACTTTCAGCCAAGTGAACATGAACACAGTAGTACAATTACTCTTAAAGTAGAGCAGATAAGATAGATTTATTTTGCAGATTGTCTTTCTTTAGCAAACCAAAGAACATGACACATAAAAAACAATACATAACAATCCAGCAGCGCATTTTACACAACGGCAAATTTATTTTAAAAAAAGTGTCTGAAATTAAGAACTGAAAAAACGTGCTGTTTAAAGGAGATCAACCACAGGAAATACCTGGTCAACGCGGTCAGCCTGGAGTCCAAACTTCCCTCCAAAGCCCTTGGAGGTGTCGGTCTGGGAGCAGTGCTTGGACAGCTTGCTCTGGTAGTCATGTCCAACAGCAGACTGTTCAGGCACAAAGATGCAAACGTAAATGCACGTAGATAATTAAAATGGTGCAAATGTCAGAATACACTCCTGTGTTTAGAAAGAAGCACAGCTGGAAACAGCCAGCAGCGTGTGCGCTGAGTGTAAAACAGTCACAACTGACTCAGCTTGTTTATATGCACGCACCCACCTTGCCCCCCAAACAACAAAAACAAAAAGGTACAAGGCAAACAGCACACAAACATGAGACATTTTTAACACTGTGGTACCGCTGTACAAAGGACCAATGTTCAGAACTCCAGGTATAGATTACATACAGGCAGAAAATTACACTGTTAACAGCCGTCAGAGACGCATTTCCCATTTCTGATAAAACAACTATTGTGTTAGGGAACAAATTTATTTTGACAAATTCTTCAGACTATTAGGAATTTGTTTCTATATTTTGATTTACTGTGATGCATTGTTTTCATTTTCTTTTTTTCAAGCCATAAAACTGAAAAATTGTACAACTTTGCCAAGCGTCAAGGTGGTGTAGCAACATTTAAGGAGTCATTTTATAAAACTGTGAAAGAAGACCATGTGACAGGAACACAGGAAGGTACCCTAACTGTTGCATAACAAACTCAGTCAGACAGGTCTATCTGCATGTGAACAACATCTAAGGATTCAGCAGTGACGTGCGGTCAGGGAAGGCAGGTGAGGCAGGTGAAGCAGGTGAGGCAGTCCCCCCCCCCCCCCCCCCCCCCCCCCCCCCCACAAAAAAAAAAAAAAAAAAAAACAAAAAAACACGTTCATTTTTTTTCAATGTTTAATACAATGTTATTGGGTTGTTTTTTTTTTTTTTTCTAGGC
>VUQK01039127.1:0-11953 GCA_015106715.1 Bujurquina vittata
ATATAATTATTATTAATTAATTTATTATTTAAGTACAGCTTCCCCTTTTGCTCTTTATGTAAGACATTTTCACTTTGAGCTTTGACTGAAGGAGAACAAGCAGACTGGATTGGTAGGGGGATGATTGACCTGCAAGACAGTAGTACAAAATAAAACTTGAAAGGGACTAATGCTAAAGATAATCAGTGCCTATAGAGACATAGATCACTTGCATTATTTTTTTATCCTTAATTCAAATGAAAACTCAGTGCCTCTCCACGTGGACAGATGAGGGGGCTCTAACAGCATTTGTTAGGATGTCTGTAGGTAAAAGTAATTCCAGGCTTGAAGGAGGATATCAACAGCATCTCAGTTAGCAAACTGGGTCTCCTTTTTAATTTGAAAGCTCTTTAATCATAAAACTGATACATGATTTGAAATGCCTCGAGTATCATACAGCTTTTTATAATTGTAACTAATTTCATAAGTTGGTCGCTAATAAAATTAAGTTGTATTGCTTACCGTCTTAAGGTTTCAAAGAATATACTTGTCCTTTCTCTTCACAGCCAACAACAACAAATTTCTTTCTGACTTTGGGATCCGTAACGGCAGCCGACTCCAAGCTGACGACTTCCTCCAAGACTACACACTACTCGTTAATGTCCTCCACACGTATGTACCTCTGTGCATGAATGAAATTCAGTTTATGGTCAGCCTCTTATGTGATCAACGCTGAAAAGTGTGTGCATCTGTCCTTGTTGGCAGTGAGGATCTGGAGCGGGATGTGGAATTCGAGGTAGTAGGTGAGGCCCCGGATAAGGCTCCGCCCCCTCAGAATAACCAAGAGGAGGTTAACAGCATCACCAACGGCAACAAGGACTCCGCCCAGCCGTCAACGTCCTCCCAAGGTCAGCATCATGGTTAATGTGACAACCTGAAGCGAGAACAGGCGGTCGTGTAAAAATGATAAATAAAAAGGCGCCCTCTGGAATGTTGTGGACTTTTCAGTAGATTTATCCTCTTTAAAATAATGTCTGAATTTAAAGGTTTCAGAACTGAATACATATTTCAGAAATGGAACTGTCCAAAATTGAGACAAATGTGTGACGTTTGGAGATGCTTTCAGTTTTGTTCTTTGAAGGAAAAGGAAAATACGGCAGAAAAGGAATCAGCAAGGCGAAAATTTTTGCCCACTTTTTTTTATGAAAAATTCCTTCAGTTTGAAGATGTTTAAGGGTTTTCCTGCTTCCCTGTGTTTTATTGAGATTCTCAGATTTGACTAGTTTATTCCACAACCTTCCATTTTTCTTTCTTTAATTCAGTTCATTGCTTAGGATCATTATTCATTTAAAAAGGTCCACTTTAAATTTGGGTAATTTGGCTCACAGTGAGGCAGCTAAGCAACCCCAAACACTAACATTTCCATCACCATGACTCATAGTTGGTATGACGCTGTTTTCCTGGAAACCTGCCTCTGGGCTGCGCTCAATGTGTCTACAACCTTTGTGGCCAAACAGCTGTTTCTCCATCCAGAGCACGTTAGACCTGATCTTTGCCCATAAACAAACTGATTTTTCCCACTAATGTTCGTTTTGGACCATTAAGGCTTTCACTATCATACTGCAAATGTATGATGGATTTGTTCTACTTTAAAATAATCAAACAGCACAGATATTAGGTCCTTTGCCATGCACGCTGAATACCTGTCTCATCATAAATCTTTTAACTAAAATGATTATATTTGGAATGTTTTTGAACACTGTAGTCTAAAACCGCAGTTGTTCATTTTTCAGCTCTGTTGTGCAAACAAACCTGTATCATCTTCTCTTCAATCTCAGCTCCTTCAGATGACGATGACATCATGATAGTGGACTCCGACGAGGAGGAAGGGGCGCCTTCCAGCTCAGCAGCAGCGACTAGCGGCACGAAGAGGAAGCACTCAGACGCGGAAACTGGCGAGACCTCCGCCAAGCGCCCACGGACAGACCAATCGGCAGCTGACAACAATGACGATGATGACATAATCGCTCTGGACTAACTCCCCTTCCCCTACGGGACTGCGAACTCTTTGAACACTCGTCATTTTGACTCGAGGCAGACAGTAGGTTTAAATAAAACACCTCCTTAATGAAGAACCGTTAACTACCCGGGCTTCTCTTTCAACAGTTTCCCCTTCAAACGTGTTTGTGCTTTCGTACTCCCTCCACTCTCTGACATGATGCTGTAAATAGAGTCTAGATTAAAAAGAAACAGAAAAGAAGTTTTGAAAAATACGCGAACTTCTCTTTATGTCACTTCTGGTCCGTATGAACTGCTTCTCTTGTTGGTTAAATAAACAAGTGCTTTTTTTGTATTTTTTTATAAACGTACTGTATTTCTCATGCTACACAAGTCAGGGTGTTTTTGTGCTTCGATGTCGGGTTTAAAAAAAAAAAGTCTGCCTGGCCTGGGGGGGCCTGGCCTATAGGTGCTGTTGATGCGTGCGTGCAGGTCAGTAAAGCACAGAGGCGCTGCTGGAGAGTTGGTGCCAAGGGGTGTTGGTTTGCTACCTCTTTTCTAGAACTGACTTGTTTAGGCAGCAAGAAGGTAACCACGCCCTCCATAACATCACCACAGCGAGGCATGCAGCTCTCAAACAGCCACAGAAAGGTGCTAACGGCTCCCTGGGGAAAACGGCAATGACTGAACCATACGCTTTAAAAGGCACTAGCAGTTTAATGTAAAACATGTTACAGTTTTATTTTTCTGGGTTCTGTTTGAGCAACGAAGTCTACAGACTGTTAAAAACTGAGCGGGTGCAGCTGCAGTTTGATCGGTTGGTCCTGTTTGATGCTGCAGAGGTTAAACTGGATCATCAGGCAGCAGTGAAGTCCTGCACTTGAATAAGCTGGGGGGCACTCTGTGTCCTGCTGTCTTCTCCAGGCTAACCCGTGTCAGTCGCTGTCCATCATTTCATATTTTATTGTGATCTGACTTGTTGAAAAGCTATGAGAGCCCTTTGGACCAATTTGATGAAGACAATAAACTCCACAATTGTAGATGCTTCTCATTTTTGTCTTGTGTTTGTGTCCATGTCATTATATTCTGTTATTGGAATCATATTAGAAACAGATGGTTGAACATTTCATATACTGAGCTGATAACCATTCAGGAAAAAAAGTTAGAAACAAATGATTTAGAAATGTTTTTTTAAATGGGGCAGATCATACTTACTGCTAACTCTTTCTTATAGTTACATAATTTGCAGTTCAAAATAGTCCTTACTGTATTAAGGCCCTTGGTGCAGCCCATTAATTCATCCTCTATCTGAAACGAGCAGTTTTAGCTTCCATCCCTTAAACCAGCTCTGATTGACTGTACCCCACAAACAGGTTTAAACTAAGATAAGATAAACTTTATTAATCCCTTTGGGAGGGTTCCGTCAGGGAAATTACAGTCAGTAGCAAATACGGTTTCACACATAGAAATAGAAAAAGATAGAAATAAAGTTTCAGAAATTTTACAAGAAATATACAAGAATATATACATAAATTTAATAGGATAGAATAAATAGATACTAAATAATAAACTAAGGTGCATTTATATTGCACTACATCCCTGATCCAACACACCTAAATCAAATGGCTGAATTACCTCCTCAGTGTGGAGTCACGTTTTCCAGAGTCCTGCTAATGACTTCTATATTTGATTCAGGTGTGTTGAAGCATCTAAAACCTGCAGGACACCGGCTCTCAAGGCCTGGATGTGAGGATCCCTGGTATACAGGAACATCTGTGCCGAGTATGACCTGGAAGTCCCGAGGTCCAAATGGGACATGCCCGCGAGGGTGGTTGAGAACAACAGAGCTAAGATCTTAAGAACTTCCAGATACAGACAGGCAAACTTGAAGAAGGAACACGAGAAGCTAGATAAATGCCAAGGGCTGAGAGAGCAGCTGGAGAGGATGTGGACAATGAAGAGTGGCCTCTGTGGTAATCGGAACACTCAGAGCAGTGACCCCCCCCAAACTGGGAGAATGGATCCAGCAGATTCCAGGAATGACATCCAAGATCTCTGTCCGGAAGAGCACAATCCCGGGAACAGGTCACATAAACAAAATGTGTGTTCAATTTGGCTCCTACACAAGTTTTGGAAATGTATTATTTCAGGTGTTCATATGCACAAAAAGAGACTAACACTTTTCACTTTTATTGTAATGTCTTTACAAAATGCGATGCACCTGAGACAAGTCCCTGTGACGCAAAACAGAGACAAGACTTTACTATAAACAAGCTTAAGAGAACGTAGCATGATTAGATCAAACGTCACTGTTTCCCAATAGAAAATGGCAATAAATATATTAAATAGTATTTAATTGTTTTGTGGATATAAAAAGGTTGATTAAGTCACACTTTTCACATCCTGAATTGTTAGAAACTAAAAGAATAGAATTTGAAAGCGAACCTCAAAGCTATAAGTAGTATTATTTAAGATAAACCTCTCGCATGTCTTCGCTTAGGAAGCATCGGCCGCTCTGATTCGGTGTATTTCCTGTCGACGTCATCGTGCTCGTTAACGCCCATCAGAGGACGGCCGCTGATTGGTCCACACTGCACCCCTTCCTCCTCACTCCCTCTTCTGATGCAAACAACGACCCTGTTATCGGCTATCGAGGGTCTGCGGCGACAGCGAGAGCTTTTATTTGTGTTGTCCTGCGTTGTTGCGACACTGTGAGCGTAACAGCGTGTTTGCTCTCTGCGGTCACACTGTGAACGCGTGCTGGTAGGAGGGCGCAGACGGAGGGGAGCGAGCAGCCAGTCCACACATTGTTTTGAGCAGGCTAGCTAACTTTTGCAGAGTTTAAACGCCATACTGCTCGTTTCGTAACCCACTGAGGTGAAGCTGGTGACACCGACTCGGTTAAAATGGTGACTCTCTCGGCCCTGGTCAGACCTCTGGTTTCGCATCTGCATCGGCAGCTCGTCAGGCAAGCCCGGAGTCACCGGATAACACCTGTCCGAAGATGTAACCTGACTGCGTGCTCAAGCAAATATGTGCTGTCTCAGAGTGAGTACCTGCACTTGTCAAGCATGCGCGGTAACGTCAGCTGGGCCCCAGCGATCATGTGTGCATCCCTCACAGTGTCAGTGATTTTGTGTGTGTGTGTGTGTGTGTGTGTCAGGGCGGCAGTGGTCGGTTTTTCATTCACTGTGGCTCACACAGAGCACCGGTTGTGGGTCACTTTTGTTTTCCATCTGTCAAGAGCCTGCAGAGGGGATCCGTGCAAAGCTCGAGCTGGACTCTGACCGTCCCCGGATTTCGACCGGTCTCCTCTCCGGGTTCAGGCTCCAGGTTTTCCAAACGCGTATTGATGTCTGTGATCGGTGTGCCCCGCAGAGGGGCCCTCGGAAGCCCTTTGACCGACATACCTTCATGCACTTTGTTACATATGAAAGGAGCTTCGCCTTCATCTCTTTGCCACTGTCCACATCCCTGTTGAGGTTTCATAAAAGTCTTAAAAATGTCACGTGTTCCACCCGTGGTCCTGGCAAATGTGTCACGTGCAACTTTGACACCATTTGTTTGTACCTTTTGCGTGTTACACAACTGTGAGTTGTGAGTCATTTCTCTTCGTTTTCATGTCGCCAAGCTTGTCTGAGGAGGCCTAATAATTTTCTCGCCCTGCCCTGGAAACATCGATGGTGTCCCCGGCCAAGTACAGGAGTCAACATGCAAAAATATGTGTGTAATAGAGCTTTCCAATATGAAGGGGTTATAGATGCTTAACATTGACTTTAATTATCACACTAGACTGGAGTCATGGAGTAAATGTTTTAAAGGAGGATTTGGCTTTATGTGCCAGCTCAATCTGGTAGTAACAAAGTATTAAAAACATGCATAGTAAGCAGGTATGATTTATTAATAACTCCATAATCGTTTTAAGAGGGTGATTTGTGGTCACATAGTGGCAAAAAGAAGGTAAAATTACCAGCTGGCAGGCTTACACTTATGAGTACCTGATTATCTTACCATGAATTGGCAACCATTCTGAGGATGTTTTTAAGGAGGTCAGCCGCAGAAAAACTGCCTCCCGCGGGTAAGACGGATGCTGAGGAGCCAGCTCTATAGTAGGACTAACTCCCAAGCCAGCCACATGCATGCCCTGGCAGTCATCAGCTGACCACAGGAGGCGAGTTTTCTACGGGCGAGGATTAATTAGAGCCACAATCCACAAAGAAACGAGGAACTTTCCTGAATAGACGACATGAACTTTTAAAAAGTTCCCCAGGCAGCAAACCACACACAGTTTTGTGGAGGAGTAGTAGTACTGTGACAAACCAAGCCCTTCTATCGAGTGTATCATTGGCAGACAGGAAGTTTTCATATCAGCACATGTTGGTTATGTATGACAATATGGATACATCTGTGAAAGATTGATAACTGATATATGGCCATAATAGTCATACTCATGTATCTTTCTTTTCTATATAAAGCAAGGCTGCCAGAATTGGGCCCATATTCAGTGAGTTCTATGCATTTCACATCATTAGCATAGTGATACAAATACTAACAATACCTGCCTCGGTATTAATGCAGTTGTTTACAGTGCAGGTATTTTAAAGGACATGCAGACAGATGTTTCTGTAATGGTACACAACATGTCTGAACCATGCTGCCTTCTAGAACATTTGTGGGGGCTATACATTGAGAGGAGTTGGTAATGTTTTGGCAATTCATGGCCAGCAGTAGGGCATCTATGAGGACCCAGAGTCACTTATTGTGAATGTTTGCGAGGATGAGCTGCATAGTCTCATCCAGGTGATTCCAGGTTCCTGTGCAAGGTATTCCACATAGTAAGGAATGTGAAGGGATGGGATAAAAATTCCAAGGGGACACCCCAGCTCCAAAGATTAGGGTTACAGCAGACCAACAGTAACCCATTCATCACAGTCGAGAGTATTCTGCAGAATCTGAGCAACTCCAAAACACAGATTTTTAAGCCTAACACTGCAGCAAACATCACACAAGCCACGAAAACACGTCCGCAGAGTTCAAATATGGAGGCAGGAATCCAGTGCTTTGGGCTTGTTTTTCAGCAAATGGACCCAGAAACCTTGTAAAAGTTAACAAAATCACGAAACATGACCAGTATGTCAAGATTCTCGACAAAAACAACAAGCTGTCTACTGAAAAGCTTGATCTTGGGCAGCAACAGAACCTTCAGCAAGATGAGGATCCCAAACATGTGGCCACATCGGTCAGGAAATGGTTTGTGAAGAACAAAGTGAACGTTGGTCGAGCCAATTCGTACCCTTTCAAGAGTCTGTGGAGAGCACTAAAGACCAAGGTCACGGCGAGGAACGCCTGGAGAAGTTTCAGCAAAGAGGATTTGGACATGTGCAGAGGAGAGAGAACTGATATATTGTACAAAGGATGTTGAATATGGAGCTGCCAGGCAGGAGGAAAAGAGGAGGAAGGACCATGCAAAGGGTTGGTGTGACAGAGGAACAGTGTGAGATGGAGGCGGAGGAGCTGCTGTGGTGACCCACAGCTGCTGGAAGAAGACCTCTGAGGAGGACACAAGCTGATGAGAATGGATTAATAACCAAATGCACGTTTGAGGCATGTCATAAAGACAGAAATGGCCTCTAAGGACCTAGCACTCACCAGAAACCACATTCTGCTGTTATCACTTTTTTCTCTCAAGCTCCTTTAAAGTGTGGTGAGAAAACACTGGCACATCCGGTCTCGTTGCCTTTCTGCTGGAAAAGAGTCTGTTCATCTTCTCATATCTGCTGCAGAGCAGTCAACTAATCTGAGGGACCCATCCGTAAAGACTGGTTTGACACACAAACCCACTTTAAAGCTGGGTGAGTAATAAAAAGTGATGGTAAATATGACCTAATGGCTTCAAAATAGTAAAAAAACCCCACTGTGACTAGCCATTTATGTTTGTCCGTGCCAGCCACTGCGTTTGAGGTCAGCAATGATAAATAAAAATTCAAATTTAAGTGGACTTCAAGCCACAGAAGAAGAGAAGAAAAAGAAAGCTGTGGTTATTAGTCTGCTGGTCGTAAAATAAAAAAAATGGAGTCAGTCTCAGCTCATTCCTTATTGGGAGACAAAGCGTTGGTTCGGACATAAACGGGCTGCTTTACCGTCAGCTGTTGCTCAGGGAAACTCCTGATTTGGGTGTGGAAAAACTGTCTGCTCCAGCAGAGCTTCTAAGTTCCAACCATGACAATAAACAAAGTTTATATTTAACTTTAACCAGCCTGTTGTGTCCGTCTGTGTCTGTTCAAAGCGTAACTTTGGCTTGTTTTTGAAGTGCTCAGCTGGATTTCTATTCATTGATTTTGTGCCAGCACATCGGCCTCCTGTTTGACATCTGTACACTTCTCTGTGCAGAGACGCGTTCGTTCTTTGTGCACTGTTAAAGCATAAAGAGGAGCAGGGAGGCCTACTGGTGCATGTCCAGCATGCCAGCTTCAGGACAGGGGTGCACTCTGTTCCCTCAGTTGAGGCTGTGAGGTAAAAGTTCCTCCTCAGTGGGTTCAGTTGGTTTGGTAGATCCAGACTTAAACATTACTGTTAAAGCCTAAAGAGATGGCGCACCTGAAAGCCTCAGCTAGGGCTGTGAGTCTTTGGTTATGGAGGAAACCAGCATTAATTTTTATATATATATATCTGTGTATTATTTTTGGTCCATATCGCCCAGCACTAGCCTCAGCTCAGCGCAGAACGTTTTCTCTGCACAGCTTTGGAGATCTCATTTTCTCTGGACGTCAGTATCGGTGTTTTCTTACTGTTTTTCTTACAGTTTCTTCCGTCAGCCAGCGAGGAGAGCAATATATCATTTATGTAATGAATTACACACATCTTTATTTTTTAAATTCTTTATGTATTGAATTTGCATTGACTGACAGGAAATGAAGCACTTTGTCAGGTTTGCTGACGTCTGCATTGCAAGATACAAACATCTCGTCCTGTGCCAGGAAAACCCCAATGGTCGCCCGGCACCTCCACCCTGATTGAAAGCGGTAAAAGTGATTTGTGGTACAAAAAGCGGGACGCTGCAGCGACAGAGACTCGAGTCTGAGGTTCAGGAGTTTCAGGATGTTGGTGAAGACATCTGATAATCTTGAGGCGGTTTCAGGAGCATCGAATAACGTTACAGCTGATGCTTACAGTGCATGAGCGGGAATGGCTTTGTCTGTGATTGAAATAACAGAGTCAGGCGGCCAAGTCCCCCCCCCCCGGGAGGAGCTGCTGAAATCCGATGAAGCTGAAGGTCACGTCCCAGTCGGACTCGCTCAGCTCTCAGTGGAAACCTTAAGCTCCATGCTGGATGAATGATGAGGAAAACAATGGACTGAGCTGCCTTTGTGCCCTGTGGCAACTGCACATTTTCTTTCTCTTGTTGAGCTGGGTTCACATAAAGAGGGAAGCCGTCTTTAAGCTTTTCTTTAAGTAGAAGTTTTTGGGGTTTTTTTAAAATGGTTTTGGATGGATTTTAAGGGCGGAGGCATAAAGCAGAGCGAGGCAGACAAAGTGAGCAGAGCTTTGGGTAATTAGACGTCAGCTCTGTTGACAGACGTTGGGCTGAGCGAGCAGTTTGACTGGCCAGAGGTCCCGGTCGGGTTCTCCCGCTGTGGAGGCGAGCTGGGGGCGTGCCAAGACATTCCCCGTGTCACTTTCTGTACAGCCAGCCCACTTCTCTCTTATTTAGTAATTTCCTTTAGGAAAAAAAAAAAGAAGCACGGGGACTAAAAGGAAGTATGATTGCTCACTTGCTCCTCTTTCATTCAGTTCCTTTTAAGGGCTCGAGGAGGAAGGATTGTGCCCGGCTTTCTACCTCTATCACACTTTGAATCATCTTTTTGTGAAGCATTTTTAGGATTTAAAAAAAAAAAAAAAGGATTTTATAAAAATGCAGGAAGCAGCAGAGTGCAACTTCAAAAGTAAGTTTCAGATGAGTTTTTTCCCCTTTGCGCACCTTTTCTGCTGTCCCTTGAACTTTGACACAAAGTCAAGAAGTGTAATTTTAACACTGCCTCTTCTTCTCCTCCTCCTCCTCCTCCTCCTAAATCTCTTCTCCAGTGCATCCCATGTGGCAGGGACCCCTTGCGGTACCAGGGGGGGATCGTCAGTCTCCGGTTGATATCGTCGTGCGAAAGAGCATCTTCGATTCGGAGCTGAAGCCTCTGGTTACCAAATACGACCCAAAGACCTGCCAGCAAATCTGGAACAATGGCTACTCCTTTCTGGTCGAGTATGACGACACTACAGACAAATCCAGTAAGTGCTCTTTTTATTTTTGCCGTCTATACATGTATTTAGTTAAAATATTGTGAGCAGTATACGTGACGTTGTTCAGATAATTACGACATAGAAATGTAGAGAGTAAGATTATAGTTTGTGCCATGTAAGTTCCTCATTATTGCCCACTCAGGTCTGCACAAGAGGATTATCTTCCCCTCCACGGCCCCTTTAAGAGCCCTCTGTATGTAGGAAAATCCAGTGAGCAATCCTACACTTAAAAGTGCTGCGTGGACGGTCACATGTCTCGACATGTTTCTGCTGACCTCTTTTTAAAGTGTCGTTTCAGGGTAATTACTAGGCTACGCCAAAACACTGACTTTCCAAACCACTGAGGCGCTAAATATAAACCATATTTCAGTGAAATTATAAATAAAACAAGCAAAAGAAAGCCCCGCACTTTATAGGGTGTCACATGCACCCAGGCTTCGTATTAAAAGCTTTAAAAGATTAGTCTGAGGGAACAAAAACAGTTTTAGAAGGTTGGATTTTATTAACTTCAGCCTTGATTTATTTTTGACATTTCTGCTGCGGTGTATCGATAAAGCGGGTCCCAATCAGTGTTCAGACACTGCGGGGGCAATAAAGCATCATTACTTCATAACCTCTCTCTCTGTAATGTTTCCTGGATGTATTCAGGTCAGCGGTACTCCCTGAACAACCTGTTCCTGAACTGTGATTATTTCCAACCTCTGAAGAAGAAATCTGTTTTAAAAAAAATGCAATTGTTCACTGATCTTCATGTCTTTGAACGCTCTGGTGCAGCGCTACAAGGGGGCCCCCTGCAAGACAAATTTAGGCTTTGCCAGTTCCACTTCCACTGGGGTGAGACCAACGGCTGGGGCTCTGAGCACACTGTGGACAAGAGGCTGTTCCCCGCTGAGGTACATGAGTGTTGCCGCCTGCGAACGCTAACACACACACACACACATGGAAAACATAAACTGGGCTCACGTAAATCTGCACAGACCACCTCTTTCAGCATGGATTTGTTTAAATCCCCTTCTGTTGGATTCATGTTGAAATGAGCGCCCTCATCACTAGCATGGGAACTAGTAACATTTTGGATATTAATTAAAACCAGCAGACACACGCAAGATTACGACTGCGCACATCTCTGGGAGTTGCTTAGCTCGCCAGAAGACACAATTTTAACTGATAGCTATAGAATCCTTTGCAGCCAATCCAAAGATCAGGTTTCCTCCTCTGTGCAGTTTTGCTGTCTGCCACTGTAGCTGTTTTCAGTTGTTTGTGGGTCTTTCTATTGTTAGCGTTCTCTTCAGCAAGGGTCTACTGTCAGGGAACTAACTGCAAGCCACTGCTGAATATTCCACCTCTTTACCTTCGACTCTTCAGGCTGAAGTTCTCGCTTATTAAATGCGTGTTGACTTTGTAACCACATCTCTCAGTCGACACTGACTGAGAGCATGAATGCGCTTCAGCATCAGTGCAGCTGAGACTTTTTTGATAAGTCGCCCATTGCGTTTGCTTTTTTTTTGTTTTCTTTTTTTTTTTTTTTTTTTTTTTTTGACGAGTGAAATTCAAGAATTTCATTTGTGTGTCTTGAATGAACTCATGCACTTCGTTGTTACGGCTTGCTAACCGAGTTTGCAAGCGTTAGCTGATAAATATGCACCCCACCCTCTTGTCCAAATATGTTGAACTCATGAATTAC
>VUQK01039129.1:0-12103 GCA_015106715.1 Bujurquina vittata
TATATCCTGTCCCCTTTGCCGGAAAGAACCCCAAAGTAAGATCTTTCTGTCCCCATGCTTCACGGTTGGGACGCTGTTCTTGGGGTTGTACTCATCCTTCTTCCTCCAAACACAGCGAGTAGAGTTGAGGCCAGAAAGCTCCATTTTGGTCTCATCTGACCACATGACCTTCTCCCATGCCTCCTCTGGATCATCCAGATGGTTACTGGTGAACTTCAAACTGGCCTGGACATTTGCTGGTGTGAGCAGGGGGGCCTTGCGTGCCCTGCAGGATTGTAATCTATGACAGCATAGTGTGTTACTCATCTTTGAGACTGTGGTCCCAGCTCTCTGCAGGTCATTGAGCAGGTGCCCCCGTGTAGTTCTGGACTGATTCCTGACCTCTCTCACAATCATCCTTACCCCACGAGGTGAGATCCTGCATGGAGCCCCAGACCAAGGAAGACTGACAGTCATCCAGGTCTGCAAATTTGTCCCTGGTGTCCTTGGACAGCTCTTTGGTCCTGGCCATGGTGGAGTGTGATTGAGTGTGTTGACAGGTGTCTTTCTACAGGTAACGAGTTCAAACAGGTGCCATTAATACAGGTAATTAGTGCAGAATAGGAGAGCTTCCTAAAGAACGCTAACAGGTCTGTGAGAGCCACAATTCTTGCTGGTTGGAAGGTGATCAAAACTTAATTCATGCAAAAAAAATTTAGATTCGGTCTCTCAGTGGAAGTGTACCTAAGATCAAAACTACAGACCTCTCCATTCTTTGGAGGTGGGAAAACTTGCAAAATTGGCAGTGTATCAAATACTTATTTTTCCCCACTGTTTTTAACTGGAGAGGTTGTATCAATATATTGGTTTAATGCCACAACCAGGCCAAATGAACATGATCTGTTGAAATAAAACACTGAGAAATAACGTGTTTTGCTTGTTTTTCTTTTTTAATGAGAAAGAAACCATGGCCGATGGCGGATGTGAACCACCAAAACCCAAAGGCAAATAAAGGCGGAGTCTCAGCCAGCCAGCATGACCATTGGTCAAAGAGGGAAAACAGGCAAAGAGGTGCCGTAAAAACACTCGGAGGAGGAGGAGGAAGGATGAAGTCATTTTAGAGTTCAAACCCACAAACATGAAGGGAGGTGAGAGCGCCGCTGCTCCTCTCCTCAGCTGCTCCACCCCAGCGAGCTTCTCCTCTCACCTCCCCTGCTGAGAAGTCAGCTTTCATGTTCTTTTCAAAGTCTCAGGTAGTATTACCCAGGGCAACCCTGACAGTGCCCGGGGCAAAGGCAGTGCTCACACAGGAGCGCGCTCGGTGCAGCGCACGCACGCCATTACCCAGGCATCAGTGCTGCTCTCTGCCTACCCACCCACGCGCTGCCTGCACACACACACAATAAGACACACTTTGATTGTCTCCACGCCGTGGCTGTCATTAAGAGTCATTAAGGGGGATGGTTTTATTGAAGGCGGCCGTGTTGAGGCATCCGCTGAATTATTCATTTTCACCACGCACACGCGTGCGCGCGCGCACACACACACACACACACACACATACATACATACACACACACACAGCATGGAGATGCAGGAAGCTGGAGCAGACTAGAGCGAGAGAGAGAGATGCAGCCTATATAGGTCACTTCCTCCTCCACCCGCATCACTCAGAGAAGTGGAACTGGAAGGCAGGGGGAGGGAGATGGAGAGAGAGGCTTATTATAGCAGGCGCTCACACACGAGCGCTGAAACAGGGAGGCCATGGAGATAAAGAAGGCGCACCTCAGAGAGTCGACTGTTGCTGCCATGAATGAAGCTTCAGCGTAGCACCAATTCACTGAGGGGGGCAGGGAGCGGTGTTTAGAAAAGGCTTCGCTGTTGAAGAACGACGTTTACCATAAAAAACATCTCGCCTCATCATCTGCTGCCGGTCTTTGTTGGACTTTCAAATAAGGTCGGGTTTGTGTGACCATGTAACGTGGAAGGTCAAATCGGTACATGAAACACTGAAAGACTGCATATAAAAGATGGGCATACCCACTGTGATGTCACCTGTTGGTTTGTGAGGGCCTATTAAAAGAAGCACTTTCACCATCGCCATCATGAAACCACATGCAACAATCAAGGGGAGGATCTGACTGTAGACCTGAGCTGGGACAGCCTGCGGGTCGCTGCTTGTACTTGACCAGCTCACAAGAGGTCAAAGAAAAATTAGGATTCAGATGTAAATAAGTATACATCATTCAGTTTGCCCCATTTCAGCTTTAATAAAGTCCCCATCAGAGAATGGCTTACTAGTTTAGCCTAGTGGTAGCCTATGTCTCCGTAGGCTGTCAGGGGGGCTCAGCATGGGCAAAGTGTCTGGGACCTGAGGGTGGAAACTTGAGAGCTTTGTGAGAAGAAATGCACAGACATGCCGGAGCGCTCAGATGCAGAGTAGAGGGGCAGATTGATGTGACTGTCCCCCACGTTTCCTCCTCAGACACTAAACCTGACTTTAATGCACTCATTTAATCCCAAAACAGACTAAATTTCTCTCAGCGAACAAGAAAAAGGAACTTAAAAGCTGCGGCGATTTGGATAAAGTTTTGAAATTTTCCCAGAAAGATGCACATTTGTTCAAAAGTGTTTTTAGGAATGTCGATTAAACAGTGATAAAACACATTCACTTTTTCAGTGTATTTGCAACGTCTACTTTTGCCAACAGCAGTTTATAAAGAGGTAAAATTAATATTGAGCAGATCTGAGTTTCTCCACCACAGTCCCAGATTCTGTGGCCCCTGTGGAGCATTAATTGCCCACAGCTGGTCTAACAGGACCATAAATTCCAAAATGAACCTCATGTTTTATTCAGTCAGGCCTGACACAGAGACTGAGACCATGAAGTCATCAGGAAAGAGTTTCCTGAGCTCAGAAATCCGCTGTGCAGGAGGCTCGCGTTCTCATAGACTTCTATCCAATCAGGGAGAGTTGCCCCCTGCTGGACATTAGAAAGAATGCAGGTTTGGCTTCGCTTTTCACAATTGCAAAAGAAAATAAATTGAAAATTAAATGAACTGAAAAATGTAAAAGATTTTTTTAATGTGCATATTGCTTGCTTTGACTTGAGTGGATGTTTTTTTTTGTTTTTGCTGTTTATGTATTAGGTGTTTTTCTGCTTTGATTGGAGAAATAATGTCTATGTTGGCTGGGTAGTGAAGACTTAAAGGCATAAAGACCAGACTCCACAGACCTGATGGAAGCTTTTCACCAGTCGCTCCTACACTAAACCCACAGCATGCATGGAGCTGGGTACACATTTAGATTTAGTTTGATCATATATTCCATCAAATATTCATAACATACAATCAGGGTTAAATATGCATCTCATCATCACCGTGTGGCTGCAGCAGGAAGAAGAAAGGAGAGCTAAGTGTTGTGGGTGAATGCACACTGGAGGCTAAAATAATTAAACTCTGGTGTTAATTATGGTTCACTACAGTGTGGCGCTCATTTCTGCTTCTCCAATCATGTTTTTAATTGATGGGACTGTGCTCATAAGTTTGTTGCTTAGATTCGAGGCTTCAGTGACATCGTTCAGAGCCTGAGCCTACAGCAGGGCGCAAAAACAGACCACCAGAGGAAACAGACCTCCAGAGTTTGAAACCAAAAAGAGCTGGCAGCTCTCCTGAAGCCTGGTTTGCATCGTTTTAGTTGAGTTATAAAGGTTTAGTTTAGTTTGAAATGCTGTCCTCTACTTCATCTGAAAAAAAAAACAAAACCTTTCCATTAAATAAAATAATTTGTTTGAAGCGAGTTTGAATAGTAAAAATAGTTTTGTCACGTTGCATCAATGGTTCGTTCATTTTCTAAGCAGTGAGAGCTGACATCCTCCGAGTGTACAAATACACTGAGTTGCAACAGAAACTACCCTTCACAGTAAAACAGGAAGTGACCATAAAACAAAAACAACGATCCCACTCGAGATGAGGAAGCACCGAGGGAAGGAATCCTTTTTCTGTGAATATCCTGCTTTGGATCCATTTTTAAACCTGAAATGGTCTCACATCCCATCAATATGGCTGCTTTTAGCTGTGTTGTACTTTATTGAAACCTTTTCAGGTTGGTTTCCTTCCCTGTTTTGTCTGCTTCCGTGTTTTCTCTCAGGCTGCGGCACTTTGAACTCTCGGGGCCGTGAATCTGTGACATTGCCTGCACAGAGGCGCAGGCAGCTCAGATATGACAGAGATGCTTTGAAGATGCAAACTATGCTGAATGACAGGTGAAAAAATAACCCTGAGCTTTGTGCTGCGAGAGTCTCTGAGTAGTGCAGACTGCGCCAAGCGAGGATGAGGATGAGTTCCCGCCTTGTCCCGAGGAAGATCTCTGGTTAGCTGGCATGCAGCAGCTTCTTCACATGTGAAACTTTCAGTCCTGGAGCAGAAAAATCCAATCAGTATGAGGCAAAGAGAAAAAAAATGTCTTTATATGAAGTTTTTTAATAAGAGGCCAGCCTGTGCTGAGCGATCCCTCACTGAGAGCGCTTTTCAACATATAATAATGAATGGCATAGCAGGTCCATAATAATACTCACCAATCAAGTCCATCATTAATTCACGATGAGTGTTCATGGAGCTCTGAGCTGGCCTAATTCATTTTAATGACTGACAAACACTGACATGATCACCTGTTGGTTCACCTGTTGGTCACTGATCAGTCTGCAGGTGGGTGAACATCAAGTTTTTGATGCAGGTTTTGTTCCTCAAGACAGGAAACAAACCAAAACACAGGGTCCAGAGAGCCTAAAGCGGCTTGCCGGGATACTGCTCTCTCTCTCTCTATATATATACATACACACACACACACACGTATATTTTGAGAGAAAACAGGGGGTGTGTGTGCAATCCCATCACTCCTGATCGAATGATCAGTGACTGGAAGGAGCCGGGATCATAATGAAAACCATGAACAAAAGGCTCGCTCTTCCCGTCATCCAGTTTCTCATTGGCTGTTCGGAGGAGGACAGTAACAAACACACCTCTGAGTCAGGCTCCCAAAGCCAAAAAAAAACGAGTGTGGCTATTCTTGCTCGCTTGACAGGCAAACACGACGTGGAGACGGGCGTGTGCGTGTTCCTGTGCTCACAGGGGCAATATCACAGCAAAGGTTCACTGCTTCTCCCTGTCACCTGGGCTCCTCTGTCCTCACCTGATGTCTTGTCAGCATCCCAAATGTCAAGTGTGTGTGTGTGTGTGTGTGTGTGTGTGTGTGTGTGTGTGCGTGCGTGGTCAACTGGGCAGAGAAGACAGATCTGGGTCAGGCAGCTCCCACGAGTGTGTCCGAGCGCTCTGCGGCGGATGACATGTCTGATATGAGCGAGTGAGCAAGGAGGAGAGAGAGGGCAGCATGACAGAGGAACAGCCGGGGTTCAGAGGAGGACACACACACACACACACACACACTCCTGTAGCTAATCCACACGCATCAGTGCATCAGTGCTGTGACAGTCACGCAGTCGTGTGTGTGTGTGTGTGTGTGTGTGTGTGTGTGTGCGTGTGTGTGTGCGTGTGCGTGTGTGTGTGTGTAGCAGAGTGGTGGAGAAAGACTGTATTCTGCAGGTACCGTGCAGAATACAGTATGTTAGCTGTTAGCTCACATGAGAAAAAGGCACAAGCACATTTATTCACTTGAATGAATCAAACAGGAGCTGAGGCGAAGTGAGAGCCGGGGAGATGGTTTCCGGCAAAGTTGAAGCAAAGAAGGGGAGCGTCTCTGTAAGCTCTGCTTAATAATCAGAGCAGGAGTAGAAAAATTATATTTGCTTTCGGACAGCAGCAACTTTCTCATACTTTTGGTAACTGCTGGTGGTCATTTATGGAGGGCCAAAACAACAAAGACACCATCACCAAACAGACGTGCACACTGAGGCAGGTGGAGATGCGCAATAATGCTGAACTGAGCATGCTCAGTCTGGATGGCCTCCCATTTTTTCATGGGTCTCCAGTGCAAGAACTGAACTGTCAGAGTTTGTATACCTCGCTGTTTTTGTTATCTCCCGCTGCAGTAAGAGAGCATCAGAGGACACACAGTGATGGTCCCAGACAGACGTTCACGTTGATCAGTAAAACACTTTAACACCAGTGCAAGCAGCAGTAAACCCTCAGACATGCAAACAACAATGTTAGCCTTAAAAATGGAGCAAAGCACAAAGGAATGAAGCAGGCTTTATTGACCTCATATATGACACAACGTTGACTCATCAGTCTCCAGTTTCCCCTCAACGGGCCACTAAAGATCTGCTGTACAGTGAAGAGATGTGAGGGCAAAAGAGAAGAGGCTAAAACAGGATTAGCTGCGGGAATGCAATGTCCGGATGTGCTTGGGCCAAAGGTGGCTTACATCACCCGGGTGTCCCCTCTGCACATCTTTTGTGTTTATTTAAGATTTTGCACATATGTAAGATTTCTCTTTTAACATTTCAGATCAAATCCAAACCTCTGAAACTTTACAGATCAATCGACAGACGTCTGAGTGAGCTGAACTTTCTCGATTCTTGTTGGACAGGTAAATGAGCAGCAATACTTGCTTTTGAGGCAGAAGAAGAATGTTACAGGGGGAAATCAAAAGAAAATCGGCCCATCAATCAGCCCATCCCCTCTCTCGGCGCAACAGCAGAATTATTTTGTAAAAGCAAAGAAAATGGAACAAAAAATACAGTTTTTAAAATCAGATCAACCTGGATGGAGTCTATGTTGAGCGCTCCCTCACTGAGAGCGCTTTTCAACCCATAATAATGAATGACACACCAGGTCGTGGAAATAATACTCAGCAATCAGCTCAAACCACCAAAGTTTTGAAAATCCATCATTAATTCACCATGGGCTGAGCGTTCATGGAGCTCTGAGCTGTGCAGCTCGGGCTAAATTGGTTTTAATGGATTTCATGCAGTGCTGTTCGTGGGCCGTTTGATTGACAAAGAGGTTTGAGAGTTGCCATAGCCCCTGCTCCCGCTCTGTCCCCGAGCTATGCCCCATTGATCAAACACATACAAAGTGTCACTCTGTATTGCCGGGATGCCGGTGACGGACTCAGCAGTCACTTCAATCATTAGTCAATCAGCCTCACATCCAAAAGCTGAGGTCACAAAGTGAAGCACGAGGAGAATACTGCATGTATTTCCAACTGGTGCAAGGTGAAGCCAAAAATAATGTAAACATACTATATGCAGCATTTTTTCACTGTTTATTAAATGCATTTTTATTGTTTCATAAAAGGGACAAAAACATGCGGCCTCGAGTAGTATTTTGTAAAAAAAAAAACCAATGCTAATGCTAATGTGTTGGGTACCAGGCAGTTTGGGCATGGTAGGGTAAAACAGTGTCATTCCATCAGGGTAAGCAAGGCAGGCAGTGCTTGCCCAGTGAACTTTAAAAAGAGACATCAATTCAAACTTCTCCTTCCCTCACACAGCTGTCATAAAGCTCCTCTTCAATCAGCATCCTCCCATCAACCTGAATTTCACTGACTCAGCATTGAACACTGACGGTGATTTTTCGTCACGGTTGTGCGCTCAGTTATTATTGAAAAATTTGTCAACTTTCATTTAATTGACTCAATGTTTTTTTGTCTACAGCCAGATCAATGCTGCAGTCATGTTGATTAAAATACCTTCAACCTCACTATCAAACATTAGGCTAGCATGCAAATGACAACAGGCAACGTCACATCAGTGAGAAAAACAAGTTTATTTTTAGTTTCAAATTCACGCCAACGCTGCGTGATGTCCTCCCTTCACCTGGTCTGGATCATACCTGTGCAGTGCCAACAGGTAACAGAGATTTCTCACACTGCTGCTTGGTCCAGCCATTCAGTCACACCATCTACAAAAGAAAACGCAAATCAAACAGTGAATGAAGCATATGAAATTATATGAAAGGATCGTACTTTGTGTCTCTGCCTTTCTCCCGGCTGTTATCTCTTCTGTTTGCAAACTAACCTCAGATCCGAGATCAGATTCAGATATTCTAGAAGTCTTTAATAATGATCATTGTGATTATTACAAATCTCTGTATCACTGCAAAGAATGTTGACAATATACATATAATTGGTTAAAAACTAAATTTTGCACAATTAGGAAATAAGCGAATGCTTACCTGCAGTATTCACTCATGCCAGCGGATGTAGCATCACTCATGATTCATGATTGCGCCATCGATGGGTTTAACGGACTTACAACGCTCCAAGGGGAAGAAGTTGTTTTATGGCTTTTTACTGATGTTTAAGTTGCGATCTACGAGAAAGTCATCCTTCTTTATGTCCAGTGACAATACATGGCCTCATTTATTGTCTTATATTAAGTAAAAAGAAAAAAGAGGTAGAGGAATATTTTAGTTGCAGTAATTCATCAGAGAAATATAAATGGTATGTGTTAGTGGGCAATGTCTCTGTGTGTGCGGCATCGTCCTAAATGATGTGCATTGTGAGTATTAAATGTGTAACCCTGCATATGGACCTGAAGTGTAGCTGCAGAAACCTGCAGGGCTGCATGGTGCTGTTTAATAAAGACTTTGACAGGACGGTTAATAATGGTGGTGGAATCTCATCACCTTTTACATTCAGTGACTTGTGTTGATTTTTAACCTTTGCGCAGACCTCTGCCTCCGCAGATGTGCATGCATTAGCAGACCCGACTCCCCCTGAGCAACACGACATCCGTGCATGACACAATCATTTCATTGAAACGTATGAGCAAGCAGCTTTCTACAAATTCTGCCCTCCAACCCACCATCAAATAATCAAATCCAACATTCAACCTATGACCCGTGATGTCCTTCAACAACACCCAGCTCTTAATCTCCATGGAGACACCATGAGGGCATGGGGGGGGGTCGGCACTGGACATGAGAAATGAGCGCAATTACGGCATTTGAGAGGTAATTACATGTGCGTCGTGGTGGCGAGGGTCCATAAATAACCCTGGATCCACTCCGTGTGCTTGTTCAATCATTGAAGAGCAGGAAAGGGGAGGTGGGCACACGCCGCACTGCTATAGCTCATCATCCATTGTGGTCCCTTTCACCCCAGAAGAAAGGAGGGCTGGTCAGTCAGACAAAGTCGAACAATGATGACCACCAAGAAAACAAGCCTGCTCCAAACAGCCGGCTGGAGAGGGAAAAGAGAGAAACTAGAGCAAAAACCTTGCAGCCTTTAATATAAAGATGTTCAGTGAGCTGTAGAAATCCATAACACAAGTGTCTCTGCAGCTTCACGATGGTCTGAAGCATTTAAGTTGAAAGGCAGCTGGACATCTTTTAGCTTCTTGAGGACGTTTCACTTCTCATCCAAGGGGTTCTTCAGTTCTAAAACCTGACGGGGAGTCCCATTTATTTACCCTCGAGTGGATGTGGTCTTGACGTGGTCCACCTCACCATCATGTGAGGTTTAAAGATCGCAAGGGTCAAGGCGTGAATGGTGGTTGAATTGCCTGGGAAAGGATGTCAGGACTGCATTCTAGGTGGCTGATAGATGGTGTTGTTGCCCACCACCTCAATGTGGTGTCCCAGTTGAACACAGATCATCTCCTTTACTCCCCTCTGTCTTGTCTTTAGCCACTAAAACACATCCTACCAAAGCCTAGAGAGATTTAAAGTGTTGGAAACCTGCAGTGCGCCGCAGCGGACCGACACAGTGGGTCATCCAGACAAAGCTTAACATTGACAAGCACCTCCAGGTGCCCAAGAATGCTTCTAACAGCCGGCTGGAAGGAAAAGGGTTCAGAGAAACAGGAGAACAGACTTTAGGCACTAATACGCATCTCGCCAAGGTCCAGACAGACTGAAAGTGCTGGGAAACCCTCAGTGTGCCACAGTGGACTGTGAGGGCTTCCTTCTAAACCTAAGTACAGACTCCTCCTGTAATTTTGATGGCTTAATAGTCTCAGTTCCAAAGCAGTTTATCTTCTCCAAAAGCGATAGGATGGTAAATAAGTAGCTTACTGCACACATAGGAGCTTTCCCGCGACTACAGGGTGGTTGTCAGTGTTAAGTAGCTATCCTTGCACGCTCTGAGCTAACATCAGAAAAGATGGGACCGTGTTTCATTGGCGCTAAGAGCCTGAGAGTACACCAACAAAGAGCTCCCAGCAGCCCCGTGCCAGTAGGTTAGCGTTTAACAGATTTCTTCTCCTTGTACACTAAATCCCCGCACATTTCCAACCCTTTGTTTATTTTTAGTCCTCCACAGGCTCGTCTCTGGGTTTCAGAAGCGGTGCAGGGAACACAGGTCTTTTGCCCTGCCATGGAAAATAACCATCCTCCACTTCCTTCGAGTTGCGTGCAGCTCAGGATTGACACCGAACCGTTTCTCAAAACACACACAGAAATGCCGGATCTGCGCGGGCATCAGTAAGCTCAATGTGAGCCCCCCGGAGGACCACACTTGGCCTCTTCTTCTGTACACACAAATAATCCTGAACGTACACTTCTCTCTCCCGTGGGCGCCTTCGTCAGACCTCTGAAGTCTCCTTTCTCCTGCTTTCCCTCGTTCTGTCTTTGCTTCCATGTTTGTGCATGATTTTCATTTCAAGGGGTCACATAAATTCTCTTCCATGCAAATGAGTCAAACTCTCAAAGGTAATAATCACCTGAAACACCCGCTCGTGCTCATAAACACACACACACACAAACACCCCAGGTGGCTCCATATTGCATTGCTGACATGAATAAATAATTAAATGAAATCTCTTTTTTTTTTTTTTATTTCAATTCCACAGCAGCTGAATCTAATTCCGCCTCCGCCCTTTGAGGACGGCGCCCGGGTGACCCTCAGGTGCAATTACCTCCATTCAAGGCAAACTCTGGTGTTTTAGAAGCATTTCCTGTTTAAGATGTGTCATATGAAGCAGCCGCCAGCATCCGTGGTATTTACAAAAAGAACAAAGACATGCAGACATGATGTCTCTGTGGCATTTTCCTCATCAGTTTCAGTGCAAAAGCTTCAATAGCTTTTCTGCATCCTCAGTAAAGAATATATTTGTGAAGTAAATCCAGAGAAAACAGCGTCCTGTTTCACAGCATCATAAATATTTCAGTCCTTTTCTCTGTTTGGTGCATTTGCCTTCCCGGGCGAGTGCACTAGCACGCGTGAGGCTGCCGGCAGCCACAACAACGCTGTCACGTCTTATCAAGGTCAAGAGGGTCACGACCCGAGGAGGCCCGGGTGGCTGGCACGTACAGTGCCCCCATCATGTGACCTGCGGTGACGCCACATGAAGCTGCAGTCCTCCGTCGGTGTACAGAAGCAGCCTGTGGAGCTTCAGGATGGGAGATCACGCTCAGCGATCTGCAGCACAATTCCAATTAGATACTTTACATTTCATACAAATTACACAGCATTTATTAAAAAAAAACTCTTAGTGCCAGGAAGTAAACAGTCCTGCCTTAGTGCTTCTTGCCATTCATTCAACAAGATGTTTCCTCACAGCTTTTGGTCCATCTTGACACAATAGCATCACACTGCTGCTGCACATTTGTCGACTGACTCCATGATGAGAACCTCCTGTTTGACTGAAAGCAGCTGAACATGAAGATAAGTCTCTGAGATGGTTTTCAGTCATTTTTTCTCTAATGGTTAAGATTTTATTTGTAAAGAAATCCATGAAGTCATTACTGGTTAGAGTGAAAGGAATACTCGGCTCTACAGAGCTCTGACTCTTTGTCAGCCTGGCTACAGTGCTGAAAAGAGACCTAGGGTTGTTCTTATTTTCTTCAATTAATGAAGAGTAGTAAGATGTCCTGGCTTTACGGAGGGCTTTTTTATAGAGCAGCAAACTCTTTTTCCAGGCTAGATGAGCATCTTCTAATTTAGTGAGACGCCATTCCCTCTCCAGCTTACGGGTTATCTGCTTTAAGCTGCGCGTTTGTGAACTATACCACGGAGTCAGGCACTTCTGATTTGAGGCTTTCCTTTTCACAGGAGCCACAGTATCCAAAGTTATACGCAGTGAGGAAGTAAAACTATTGACGAGGGAATCTACCTCACTGGGAGCAGAGTTTAGGCAGCTGCTCTGCACTGTGTTGGCACATGGCACTGAAGAGCATAATAATGAAGGAATTATATCCTTAAACTTAGTTACATCACTTTC
>VUQK01039131.1:0-14277 GCA_015106715.1 Bujurquina vittata
GGAAGACGTCTCACTCCGTTTGAAAAAGAAAAAACGGATCCAAGATTTGGGACAGTTTCACACTCACTCCGTTTAAAAAAAACGTAGTGAGTGTGAAACTGTCTCAAACCTGGGATCGTCTAGCACGCCGTGTTCTTTTTCAATTAGCCGCCATGGCTTAACACGCCGCTGAATGCTATTGCGCTCGCCAGAGATAGCCGGACGGGAAGACGTGTAACTCCGTAAAAAAAAAAATCACCAATAATAAAAAACGACTATAATCGACAATTAAATTCGTCGTCAACTATTTTTATTGTCGATTATTGTCGACAATGTCGAATAATCGTTGCAGCCCTACTTTGCACATCAGTATTTGGCAACCTTGCTGTGTAACTTTAAATTGTCAGCAACTCACCCACAAAGTGGCAGTGGTTCCTAAATGTTTCCACTTTGCAATTGCAACTATTGACAATTTGACACACTAACTTGTTGCAGTAGTGGCATCCAGAACCACAGTAATTCAATAAGCTTTTAGATTTGTGACTCATTGTTTCACAAATGTTTGCAAAGACAGACTGCATGGCTACGTGTTGAATTTTATACACGTGTCGCAATGGGATGGAAAACACCTGAATTCAGTGATTAAGAGGTGAGGCCCAATACTTTTGTTTCCACGGATGAAAATATCCTTAATGTGTTCTTTAAAGGGAGGGCCTGTTGTTCAATTCTTTATTTTCCATAATATACACTGCCTAACAAATTTATTAGACCACCAATCAATTCAGGGTTTATGGCACAACTGCCCTAAATTAATAGTACTGGCAATTACCAAAACCACTTTTTGTTTCTGTAACGGTTAATCATTACTATGTACAAGCACTGAAATTATATTCTTAATGCTAAAATATAATTATCTCAATACATTTTCAAATTTACTGTTTCAGAAAAAAAAGTAGAAAAATAGTAAAGCACTTTATTATTGTTTTTTGATTGAGATGCCAAATTACAGACATTTATCTGCATTCCTGAACAGAAAAGCTTGTTTTAGTGGTTAAATATTAGAAGTCCAATGCACCGGCTCAGATTTGGTTATAAAAAATGAATTCAGTTTATTATTTGTCATAAATATCATTATGATTTGTTTTGAAGATATCGATTTAATTGAGGTTCATTTAAGGCTTTGAGGTTTGTTGTTTTTTTATTTTTATGGAGATTTTTGACAAGATTTAAAATGTTCAGAATACAATAAAAATCCAACACAAACACAAAAATCAGCTCTGACTGAGAGCACAGAAGCACCAATGGCCTGCTGTTGAGGTCTTCTGCTTGAGAGAGGCAGTCAAGAAAGATGTCAAATTATTTGGAACTGTAAGTAATGCAAAGCCACAGTAGTGGAGTCCAAATTTAAAGCTGGAAATCAGCACAGCAGTCGCCTTTTATATGTTTTATTTTGCAATGTCAGGTTTTGAGGTTAAAAACAAGCACTAACAATTGTATGGAATTAATATTAGCTAACAGTTTGAAATACACATATTCAACATGATATTCAACATGATGATTAACTGCAAAATTTATAATAATTACATGATGCTCCAGTCCAGTACATGAATAACTTAGAAAATCTCAACCATAATGCCATTTTCTGCTGTTTTCTGTTGTTTTCTGCTGTCTGCAAATGTTGCACTGTTCTTTATTTTTCCATTTGGTGTTTAGGCTCATGCCGCTGACTGCAGAGGTCTAAGAAACCTACGACTCAAATGTTACAAACATGGGTTGGAAGTAAAGGGTGCCAAGAATGAAAAACAAAACTGTAATTTGATACTTGTACTGTTTCAATGATACTGAAGCTTCCCAGTTCCAGCTTCATCTGGCCATGTTTTGTTTTGGGTTTTTTTGGTCATTCTGATAGCAAACTGCACACACACTGCATTCAACAGTACACTTTGTAAGAAGAAGAATAGAAATGCAGGACCTTTTCTCTTGCCTGCTTTGTGCAGCATTTCTGAGCCAGAGGAACCGGGCTTCAGCCATTCCACATGGCCGACTCTGTGAAATGTCTGTCGGCCTACAGCTAACTGTGGTGAGCGAGACACACTGGTCCAGCCCATATCCTGTAGAGCCCTCTAAAGAGTGCATGACAAAATACTAAGAAAGGTTTCCACTGCTGCCACAATCATTTTTCACTACACTATTGATTTAAAGTAAAACAACAGATTGCTGCAGGTTCTAACAACATGGGGCAACGCAGGGGAAATCAAACTCTATCTATGAGTCATTACTCCCCCCCAAGGGCAAGAAACATCCAGCTGAAGCAGGGTGTCAGCTCAGACATAAATGTAAAAATTACTGAGTTAAAGATCTGAAAACAATAATTAAAAAATACTCTAATAATAATACTACTACTATGGAATGCATTTAGATTAGCAATAACATTATTTTTATACTTAACGTATTGTTCTATTTAGTATTTACATCTTCAAAGGCCATTACATTTGGGACTCATTATAAAGATGGAAGAGATTTAGTTGGTACTAACCCACAGCTGGTCTCCAGCAGACTGTCCCCGACCTGCAGAGACGCCATGCCAAAGTCTGCTATCCTGATGTTGTTCTTCTCATCTAACAACAAGTTCTCAGGCTTCAAATCTCTGTGGCTGCAAAAGAACAGGACACAAGACAGAATTGAAAGCAGAGGTCTAACTTGCAATTACTCTACTGATGATATATTTTATTGGTGACGGCTGTTCGAGGCATTTGAATACGTTCTATGACTGTTCAACAGAGCACACAATAAGAGTGAAAGGCAGGCAGTTTGAGCCTGACCGGAGCCGTACTGCACATGCAGGCTCACCTGCAAAACTGCAAGGTCTCTAAAAACCACCTTCGCTCTTACTGTCTGTGCTCTGAGGACCATAGTATCTTCCAGGAACAGTGACCATAAAAGAAGTGTGGTATAAAAGTCTATAGGAAAATGGCTCTGCTCCTCACTTGCTCTATGATTTCACTTTTTTGGTGAGTTTATGATCTCAGTATATGGATCCAAGTCTTCTTGAATTCAATTTTAGATTTGTTTTATAAATTACGGAACCCATTAAAGTCAAAAGCGAGAATGAAACAGGGAATGCTTTAGGGTTAGCTACCTTGTGACTGATAAGTATGAGCATGAGCCGTCCCTCATTCAGGATGCCTGATTTTTTTATTTTTTTTTAAAAGCTAAGATCCATCTTTTATATCTTTAACATTCATTTTCCATTTACGAGGTTCCCAAGGTGAATACTGGTGCTCTTCAAAAATGTACTTTAAAATTCTATCCATTCTAGCCATTAAAAAGTTTCCTATGAGACTGGACTTAAAGTAGTATTTGGATACAGAAGGTGCTCAGAGTTGTGGCCCTTTTTTCATCAAGTTCTTCAGGGAAATAGTCTTTAATGTTTTCTGCAATCATCAGCTACTAAAACAGTCAATAACAACTCCACAGTTTTACTCAAAACCAGTGAGGGAAATAAAACCAGGGCATACACGGCTGGACTCTTGTTGTGTTTCCCAGGTTCTTACAGAAAACACACAACACAGAATAAATCTACTCCTTCAAACACTTGATGCTGAGTGTCAGAGGCAGAACATCTTTGATGTGCAATTGCTCGTAGATACACAGTGTTGCAGTCATGGGTGGAGGCTCTAAAGGTGGTCTCAGAGATGAAAAGAGATCAAAAGGAGCTGCAGCCTCTAAAGTCACCCCGGGCTACGAGTGATGAGGATAAAGGCTGCAGAGCAGGAGGAAATCTGTTGTTCACACATCCGAATGGAGCAAACATGATGGCTCTGTCATTTAAAATTCCAAGAATATAAACTACTGTAAGAATGTTAGTGCACACTAAACTCTATTTTTATAACCCACTCTGCATTCAGAATTAGTTATTATTAATCTCTTGTTCTGTCTCCCTCCCGTTACCCCCAACCGGTCACAGTAGATGGCTGCCCCTCCCTGAACCTGGTTCCGCCAGAGGTTACTTCCTGTTAAAAGGGAGTTTTTCTTTCCCACTGTCACCAAGTGCTTGCTCATAGTGCTTGCTCATCGTCTGATTGTTGGGCTTTCTCTGTATTTATTTATGGTCTCTACTTTACAATATAAAGTGCCTTAAGGCATCTGTTTCTTGGGAAAGATTTTTTAATTGACTTGACTAAGCTAAAGGCAAACTTCCCTGAGAGGTGCAGAAACACCACTAGGTACCGTATTTTTCAGACTATAAGTCGCTCCGGAGTATAAGTCGCACCCTCGGCCAAACTATGAAAAAAAAAGTGTGACTTATAGTCTGGAAAATACGGTAATTAACCATATTAACACTCATGGCTTTCTGTTTTACAATGATGTGTTTGTTATTTTTTCCCTTCACTGTGCAGTCAGCCTGACCTTAAACCTGTGGAGCTGCCATAATTAACAAATCAAATCCAACTTTCCTAACAATAACTGATTATTAATGTGACATCCCTATTTCTGTTCATGTTCACGCCCAGCATGGACATCTTTGGAAGGCATTTATTCAGCTAGGAGCCACCATATTTTTACCAGAGCAACTCAAATATAAGAAAGCCAGCAAATTTCAGCACAGCTGGAGAAACAAAGTGCAGAGAAACGCCCCGTTGGAAAGATAATTCTTTAATACCTTTACTGTCATAAATTAAATGTGGGTTGTATGACCACTAATTTTTGGTATCTTTTAAGATTCTTGTGGTTTCATGCTATATGTGTCGTATAGGTTTACAATAGCTCATTCTCAAAACACATTAAAAAACAGAATTCAAACACATTTAAGGTGACCATAAAAAAAACCCATAAGTAAAATAAAACCACACAACCAAAACAATAATCTACTTTTTAGCTCTGTAAACAAAATGTAACACCTAGCATCCCGAGTTGGTCCTTCACAAGCTGCCTGTTCTGCTTTTAGCTTATAGCTGGAAATGCTACTTTCCGTTGCCAGAGTTTTAAAACAAACCAAACCTTTTAGGAAACAGTTGCATGTCTTTCCATCACTCACTGTTTTCAACCATAGATTTCTCCTTCGGGAAATATTAAAATGTTCTGTTGTAGATGCAATTTATTTTGTGCAACGGTCAGTCAGCAGTGATAAATCAAGTCCCCCTCCCAATCAGCTTTGCCTGTTTTCCATTTTAGCTGCTAAAAAATTAGACTATTAAGCTTATGAACACAAATATGCAGCTATGTTTTTTTTTTTCACATAAACAAAACAACGAAATAACCAACTACGTTGAGAGAGGCAATCCCAAATTAATATATTTGGAAATGAAGAAAAGCTCACCAGAGTATGAAGCTGTGTGCAACAGAACCATCAAAACCAAAACGACTGACTACAATTTGACAAAAAGTGATAAATCATTATATTTGTCTCTGAGTGACAAACCATATGGAGTGGCTGTGGCAGAAGTCCAGAGCGGAGATGATCTGTCTGAAGAATTTTCGGGCCTCTTTAGGTGTTAACCGGCCCTTCTTCACCAGGTAGTCAAAAAGCTCCCCACCAGACACGTGCTCTAGCACCAGGTATCTGCAAAAGAAGAAGAAGGAGGGTAAAGGTGAGTGACCCGTAAATACCACTAAAATCAAGGAACTGTCATTCATCCCATTTATTCTGTTTTTAGAAGACACTTTTCATTTTTTTCTAACAACATTATGACTTGATGTTGTAATGGTTCAATATACTAACCCTGCCCTGACAGGAAGCCAATCATAGACTGCTCACTAACAATGCCAAATGCACTAACACTAATGTACTCAAAGCAAAAGCAACCCACAACCATAATTAGCAACAAAATGCTGTCATATATCTAGAGAGTGCATTCCTGAAAGCACAGTCTCCTAGCTGTATTCATTTGTATTTGTTTTGAACTGCTTTCCAGCTTAAAGATAAGATCAGCTTGAGAAGTCGATCACATTTCCGAGATCTCAAGCTGGACTCCAAAAACCAAACCAAAATAATGTGACATTGTTCCAAAGAGTGATATGTGTTTGGCTTTTTCAGTCTTCAAGCATGTGTGCGGTCATGTGACTGTAGAGGAGAATCCAAGACATTCGGCACTCTTTGGTCTTCTTTGGCCCCCAAGTGGTTGTTCAAAGCATTGAGCTGTGTTTGAGCTTGAAAAAACGCGACTGGAATTCTTTTTTTGTTTCTTGAAGACGTTTCACCTCTCATCTGAAAGGCTTCTTCAGTTCTCAGCCTTTCGAGTGAGAGGGGGAACCGTCTTCAAGAAAGGACTCATCAAAGGTTGGATGCAAGGCTGTGTGTGGATATATGCATTCTGTGCGCTCCAGTTTTTGTTGTGGCAGCAAGGCACTACAACACAAAGCACCAACTACACATGGGTCCTTCAGCTGTACGCCAAGAAAACTTAAAAAGTCGAATAGGAATAATTACTTGTCTGTGGTGTTTGCGTCTGTGACTGCATTATCTGAATTAAGGTTGAGGCTGAAGATGTCCAGAGTTCTGCTTTTGGAGCATAATGAATCTTCTCTGTGGAAAGGGCTTGGATGACACATTGCGCACTATCACAACACTACATGATGAGTAGTGTGCTGAAAACATGAGGCACTGCCTTATTTCTAACACCTGGCTCCTAGTTGAGCTTTAACTAAACAAGTCTCAGGTTATTCAGACTGCTTATGGATACAATTCAAGAATAGGATGGATACAATTAAAAAATAGTTCAAATGGTCAGAACCACTAATCTCCTTCAGTGCGACTGCTGCATAGAAATTTAGCACATTCTGAAATATGTCTTCATTTCACCTGTCAAATGTTTGGCAGTAAAATAGTAAAGTAAAACACAGAATCACAGATATAAGTAGAATGTAAAAATAAATAAAAAGGCTCCCACAGTTACATTAGTAAGAACCTCCAAATCATACAAGGCTTGAGTAAGTCCCTGCGGATCGTCTGCTTCATTTTTCCTCAAAATGAAAGAAGCATTATTGAAATAATTGGGTCATAAACTAAAGAGTATTTAGCTGTGACATGTTGAAGTCACCACAGTACACTGATGCGCAACATAAATCCCTGAGAAAATCCCCAACCCGTGTTGGTTTGTGTGCTTGTGGTTTTATCCATCTCCCGTGTTCATTTGTCTCAGAGACATCGCTGAGCCGGCTCCCCCTGCAGCCCCATCTTCCCCGTGCCCTGATTTATTAGAAGATTAAGGGATCTGCTCAACCATTTTACCCATCACAGCTATTTAAATTAGAAACACGTTCAGGCGTGATTTGTGAGTGTGAGAATCTCCACGGCAAACCGTTTGCATCCTTGATGACCATCCGTCCCTGTCCTTGCAACATTAAGAAAACAAATTCCTGCTCCGTTTGACATCGATACCTTTATCAATTATTGAACAACATATTAAGCCATGCCACTGGAGCACAGCCGTCATATGCCCCAGATTAATGTATACTATAAAACACACAAACGCTCGAGTCGCAGGGGGCGAGCTACAGTGATGGGGACCAAAGGAGCATTTCATGCTTTAATCAAATCCCACAGCTCAAACTGCTGCTCACATGAATGTAATACTGTTCTGCAGCGCTGTCAGCTGTTACTGCGACATGGTGTTTGGTTTTTCAGCCTATATAGAGAAGTAGGAAATTTAATTTCTCCAATTATTTTACAGTGAAAACTATGACAGTGCATATTTCTCTCTGTATTCAAAGACAGTAAAACTGTTTCCAAGTTTACTTATGGAAAGCATTGCAGCCTTGGAGTTTTGTGGGTTTTGTTTGAATCGAGGACAGGGTATGCCACGCAGATGCTCAAACCTCGTTTTGGCCACGCTTATGATCTTATGAGAACAGGTGAATGCCTTCAAAATGTTTTTATTGTACTCTGATTTTCATAAACCTTGCGGCGGCATTAACTCTGTTTGTGTTGTGCTGTTGAATATCCAGTGTCCAACAAAACGTTTTCCTGGCTAGTAGATCAGTGGGCCAGGACAGTTTTACAGAGCTCATGTATAACCTTGTAAACATTTGTAAGGAAAATGCATTTTTGGGTTGAGCAGCACAGTCGAGTATGTGGGTTGCTCCCATGAAAAACTTGCCAAATCTTCTCCGTCAATGCCAAACAGCGTAATCCGCTGCTGACTCTTGTTTTGAGGTGCTGACAGTCAGGTTTGTCATCGCTGGAGGTAATCTCAATGGAGAGAGACGTTGAGATAAGACTCTGCAATCAGTGGCAATCCCATATCTCCACAGTCTGGGACTGAACTACCATCCAGGATGACAACCCCCCCCCTCAGCGGGGTTTACCAGACACTACCTGCAGAATTTGGGAGTGGAGAGGATGGGATGGCTTGCCTGCAGTCCTGACCTCAACCCCATTGAACACCTGTGGGATCAGCTTTGGTGTGCTGTTCATGCTACAGTGACCAACACAACTGCGCTAACTGACTTGTGACAAATGCTGGTTGAAGAATGGGATGCCATCCCACAGCAGTGTGTGACCAAGCTGGTGACCAGCATGGGGAGAAGGTGCCAGGCTGCTGTGACTGTTTGTTAAATGAATAAATTGTTAAATTGCTAATGTTTCTTGAGACTTCAGTCATTCAAATCCAATAGAGTCAATAGCAGAATAAGCTGACTGGAATTGGCACAGAAGATTTGTTTTTCATGAGCGCAGCCCACACTCTCAGCTCTGCTGCTCAACCCAAAAAAAACATTTTCCTTACAAATGTGGCTCCATTTAAGAGAAATAAACAGGCTTTCCAATGTTATAATTATTGTTGCATCAAAGAAATAATTGACCAAACACAAATTTCCTTACTTTTTGTGCTCATTTCATTTACTGACCCTATTTTTTTTTTCATTACTGGGTATAATAATGGGCATCTGGCATGTTAATATTAACAATACAGCAAAATACATTAGATTTGTATTTTATATCTGTAACCCAGGCAGCTTTTGTTTTAGCATGTTCTTAAGTGAATTACTTTGTCGCTGTGTAAAATGAAGTGGTGGTAAATGGAGCAACTTAAATTTAAACTTGTGTTCAGTTCTCATTTATTTTAGTTTTTTGGCATCTGTGCTGCTTTGCTGTTTTTGACGTCATTCTCAGTCTGTTTTCTTTTAAACTTTTAACAGTGGACGTTAAAGTTGTTATATATACTCACAGGTATTTCTTGTTTTCATAGACGTCGTGCAGCTTTAAAACATGAGGATGCTCTATGAGTTTCAGAATGGCTATCTCCCGCTCCACCTGAAGACAAAACACAAACAAAAGACAAAAAGGTGGCAAAGAATCAGATTAAATCAGAATAAAAACAGCAACACTCAGCACGATGACACAGACACATACAGGGAGTATCTCTTATATTATTATATTACCAGGCGACCCTGCAGGGATTTCACACCAAGCTTGTTTGTTGCTTGTGAAAACCTGTCACACATTGTGCCGGTATAGTTCACCAAGTTGAACAGGCGAGCCATGTGCCATAAGACTATCGCAGAGGACTGGGTTTGAATGCCCCTACACCGCAGGCTGTGTATCTTCTCCCTGCACTCCTTCCACTCTTAAACTGTTCTGTCATAATGAAGGTTAAAAATCCCTCACAAACCTGTAAAGCTCACTGTCCTGTTGTCAAGAGGCTGCTGTGTTGAAAGCCTGATCCGTTAACATAAATGTGTGAGCCACCAGTGGCTGGATAATCAAAGTAAGGTCTGACACCTGCAGCAGCAACAAATCAGAGCAGTTTGTGTTTTTCCTATCAAGCTGCTATGATGCAAAGAAAAACTGTTGACCCCAAATAAAACAGCCTGCAGAGAGAGATCGTTGCAGTACAAGGATGGCATCAATTCACAGATAAAACAATTAATACATAATTCCATATTCCATGTACCCTTGATTTATCATTTCATGAATATAACTGAGATGTTACAGAGATGATTGTGTTCATACACGCTATAAAGAACAGGTCAAGAAACACACTTCTGTAACAGTTGTGATAAACACCTGCAGCCATTACAGAATTTATTAAACTGCACTTCATCTTTGCCATTCTTCACAAGGTCTCATGAGAGATGGCGTGGCTACAAACTGAGGATGCTTCTATAGTTATATAGTAAAGTTATATTTATGGAGAACTGTGGGAGCAGAAAGGGCCTACATTGATTACAAATATTAACAATAAAATTCTCGATGATTATTTTTATTTTTGGACTTACACAGTTTGAGGCATTTTTTAAAAAATGGACAAATGTTACTTTTGCTTTTTGTAACAAATGCCAAAAATGAAAAAGGCAGAAAAATGTAGGGAAGCCATTTAGGATGCCACTAGGATTCACTCCCTGCACCAGGGAGAAAGCTCATACAGTTTGAATACAGATGTGAGTCATCTGCCTGATGTCTCACACACAGGCACACACACACACACACACACACACACTGTTATAAGACATGCTCACATAGTAGACAAGTATAAAATAACAGATTCTGTGACAAGAGATCAGCTCTAAATCATTCTTGCCTGCAGGTGAGCACCATGAAATGATGCAGTAGTTGTACAGTTGCTGCCCAGAGCTGTTTCACTGCTAACCTGACTGCTGTGCTCAGGATTTACTGCCAGTTGGCACCTCAGCAGGCCGGAGGGTAAACTGAGTTTAGACCTCTGTGCTGCAGAAAATAAAAGGGTAGCAGTAGTTTCTCATTGGACACCAACAGTTCAATATCTTATTAAGCATCTCAGAGCTATTTATGTTTGCCGTGCTAATGTAAATTCTGTAGATAGATGGCTAAATTTGGAACAAGAGTGAAGTCAAGTCAGAAAATCTTGAGCACAAACAATAGAGTCTGACAGCAGGAAACTTTCCAGCCTTTGGTACATAGAAGACTTATCACACAGGAAGAAAACCACCAAGGACGGTACGCAGGGATACGTGTCCAAAAAAGATCTGCAGGGTCTTTTTAAATAAAGCTCTTATTTTTGTGTCAGTGCATCATTAACAGTAGATTATTTTAACATTTGCCAAATAATTTTAAATCAATTAAGTAAGAAAAACATATTTCTGTGATTAAAGAAGACAACAAGGCATTTTATAAGGTACATTTTCCTGACTAGACACCTCAGTGTGTCAGTATATCTGACTCTGGCCCAGTTACACTGTGGACACCTGTAAATCAGCCTGACCTGCACACAAAAAAAACCTGATGATCAACTGCATTAGCTATTTTATCAATATTGGTAACAGCAGATCAGTTTTATGTGTTTGTTAAGAGAATTAATTAAAACAAAAAAACACACCAAACCACGAGTGATCGTCGGAATCCGCGCTAAACTGCTGACATGTCCTATTGATTTCAGATTCTCATCACGGCTGTGCTTTAAGCAGCAGAACACAGAAATGCCATCAGTCAGTCATCACTCACTCTGTCCTCATGACACTTTTCCCGCTCTTTATGTGTCAACAAGCTGGCCAGAAATAGGAGTGATCCTCTGGTGCTCCTGCTTAGGGCTGATGTGACAGCTCTGAGAGACCAAGCAAAGGACAGACGACACCTGAAAATGGGATCTCTTTTCTAACAAAGCGCTGTCACAGCGAGCAGCGGTGGCTGCAACAAATAAATGATAAAAGAATTACCGTTAATCTTTGGACCATTTGTTTCCCAGACCACACTAACTTCTCCCTTCATTCTTGTTATCCTGCAACTCTTCTCCCAATGCCGGTGAGAAAGGCAACATGTTTCATCTCCAGGTTAATTTCTCAAGGCTCATAGAATCTTTTTTGGCTTCTGAGGGAAAAATCCTCTGATCTTAAAATCTTGAGCTGCACTGACAAAATAAAAATCCCAAAAAAATATTCAAACGATAACATATGATCATTTTGCCCTCTACTCAGCATTGTTCCGATATACACAACACATCTGATACTGTTCAAGGTGGGAATGTAAGCCAGTCAAAGAGTAAACGAGGTCAAGAATGTATGCAGAAAAAAAACAGAACAAACGTGTACTCTAGTAGTGTTTCACACTTGGTCTCCTCTCAGGCTCAAAGCAATCAAAGAATAATTAGTATTTTATTTTTTGGCACATATGCAAATAGATCAATTCAAAGCAAACTCTGCTGAGGCCAGCGAACTACAAAAAATTGTCCATGAGTTTAATTAAATGGGTTTTCAGAATTATCAGGCTAGATGCTGCCATATTTTGTTATTAGAGAGGTCAACTCCTATTATCCATGTCAACAGTAATCATAAAAGAGTCCCTGCAAAGTTTGAATTAAAGCACAGTGAAATTTTTCTTTTTTAAAATTCAACAAATCATGCTTTTATTAACAGTAAAATAAAAATATCCTGACATGATAGCGGTCAAGGTTCAAATCTATCAACAAATGAGTTAACTGTAAAGCAGGAAATATTTGAGCTCTATGGTATGATCAGAAAACATAACTATGCTCTATTTCAAAGTCCAAAATAAATATGCTGGTGCAATGCCCTCCTTTGATGGTCATAGGGTTTGTCTAAATTAATATAAAATGCAATCAAGTTTCCTAAATTTAGTTGCATTTGTAAAAAAAAGAAGTATAAAAATCCTGAGTAAATTCTGCAATTTGCAATAGCAGTGTTCAGAACTTCTGCCTGCAGATGTAGGATCATCTTTTAACCACCCAGTTAGCACAAAGACTCAATGCAAATGAGGTTACCAAAAGGCCAAATCCATTTTGGTCATTTGTTGGCTGTTAGGGAGGTGTCATCTCATCAATTTATCTAAAAAAAATCAACCATTAAAACCACCAACATTAAAACTGCCTGCTTGGGCACCAGTGGGACTCAGTGGGAGACCACCTGACAAGAGGTGCGGGGGGCCCAGGTTCACGTCTGACATGTGGCCCTTTCCTGCGTGTCTTCCACTATATTTCTCTTCACTCTGCACTATCAAATAAAGGCAAAAAGGCTAAAAAAAAAAAAAGCCTACTTAATATTGTGTCCCTCTTGTGCTGCCAGAACAGCTCTGACCATTCAGAGCATGAACTCAGGACCTCTGGGCTTGTCCTGGGACTAGTGCCGGCATATTTTCCATCAGATCCTTTAGGTTCTGTGGGATATGAAGTGGGGTTCCAGTGGATCAGAACTGTCCTGGCCCATCCCAATGATGCTTTTCTGGACTGGCAGCTGTATGTTGGGAGGCTGGGCCAATGCCATTAACTCTTTGCTGTTTCTCAAGCCGTTCCTGTCATGCTAGGTGAGGCTGCAGCAACCAGGCAATGCCACTGCCATCAAAGGTGTGCTTAGTTTGCAACAATGTTTAGGTAAGTCAGTGAGGGGAGTTATATAGTGGTTATACCTTCCACCTGTCAGTAGTTTTAACGTTATGATCAGCACAGTTTGGGTTACCAGGTGTTCCCACCTTCAGGTGCAGATTGGCTGCAGGTGCAGCACATCAGCCCATCCTCCTGCTACTACATTTAATTAGCCTCATTTTCATCTCCTCACACAATTGTGCACACACTGTAGCATGGCAGAGGCTAATTAAACTCATGTTCAAGGCAAACAGACATTGAACCTCGGCCATCCCCATGTGAGCTATGATGCTGACATTTATTAAGCTCAATTACCACCCATATGGTTTTTTAATGTGTAGTAATAAAGTGTGAAGGCATGCAGAGAAGGCTGGGGGCGGGGTGGGAGAAAAGCAAGCGATAACACAGGTGAAACACTGTTACTGTGATCTTGTCTGAGACCTGTCTATCCTTCACCCACCGTCTCCCAACTCACCTTAATTATCTCTGCCTCATCCTCTCGGTTGAGGTGAATTAGCAGCAATGTCTCCAGCTTTGTTCAGTGTCATTAAAAAGGATTAACATATAAGCTTTTATGAAGTTGGAGCACACATAATGCAGCTTATAAGAGACAAAGAAGTGTGGGCTTTAAGTTGAATTAAATTAAGGATTAATTATATATTAACATAAATCCATTATTGTTTAAGAATATATTTAGATCTTGGACCACTGTCAGAGTATCTCTGATACGGTTATCTGATAGTGGCATCAGGGTTCACTGTTGTTTTCATCCAGAGTTATGGGTCAGTCTTTTGTTTATGAAGCAAGGTTAGATGTCTGGGTGTCTATTCAAAGATGAAACAATAATAACAGCAACAACCATAACAACAACAACAACAATAATAATAATAATAACAATAATGACATACTTGTTTTCAAACCTTATCCTTTTCTGAAAGCCAGAATTTTTGTGTGTGTGTGTGAATGTGTATATATATATATATATATATATATAAATAAATAATTATTA
>VUQK01039132.1:0-18336 GCA_015106715.1 Bujurquina vittata
ATTTCAGAAAAAGCTGACACCTTCATGTGTGTGTATGTGTATGTGTGTGTGCAGGTATTGTGTATAACTACACTCATGATGGAGTCCGCAGGGATCAGAGTGGCTGGGAGCGCTGTGTCAGCATCCCTCTGGTCCGACCCGACATGTTCCACCTGCTCGCTCAGTGGGACCAGTACCTGGAACGCTTCTCTAATGGCCCTATGTGGGACCCCGCCTGGCACAGGTAACTCCCACCTGACAACGGTTCCCACTACCTGTCCCTGCACTGTGGACACAGATGGTCCTGACTTAAATTAAAGTGAACCAAGTCTGATGGTAAATTAAAATAACGGCTGCAGACGCTGATTCAGCACAAACTTCAGGACTGCAAATATTATTGCTGTGATCTTATGACACAACGCTATATAAATAAAATGAATTCAATTGGTCTCTGAGGCTTCTGGTGCGATGGCTCCAGCCTCCAAACATGCATGTTTTCACCCTTTAAAAGGGGAAACTTGGCTTTGTGCACAAGATTAACGAGAATTCATGAAGCAGATTGTAGGAAAAATTCTGCTCAGCCCACAAAAACAAATTAATGCCCACAAAAAATCCAACTGCTGTGAGACCAGAACATAAGTCATGCAGAAGGAACTTTATTACTTTAGTCGTGTTTGTGGTTATGTGGTGCTTCCTGCTCATCGCACTGACAGCTTCTCTCTCTGTCTCAGCTTCGATGAAAACGACCACAACTGCTTCAGCTTTTGTCTCCACTTTGTGAACGGCGTCCTGGCAGCCGAGGGCCGCGGCGGTCTGAGCAGAGACGACTTCACCCGCACCTTCATCCTGCCGAGGATGAGGAGGGTTTCTAAATACACCACACTGTACCAGCACATCCAGAAACACCAGTTCTACATGGTGGACCGACAGGAGGATGCTCAGGGGGACGCAGAGCCCACCAGTTAGAAAAGTAACCTCTCCTCATTTATTCTGTGACGAGTTAGTCTGACCCGGGACCAGAACCAGACCAAGAACACAGTAATGCTGCCACTGAGAGGTTAGAGAACCTGGACTGCCTCTGTGTTTGGATCAGATCTACACAGGGATGGAGGGGTCCTCAGTCTGCAGGTGTGTCTCACCTGGCTGAAGGTTTCCTCACTGTGATGGTCAGAAGATCTCTGAGAACTGATGCAGACCTCCTCATGGTGCATGCTGAGGTTTAGTTTAGTTTAGTTTAGTTTAGTTTAGTTTAGTTTAGTTTAGTTTAGTTTAGTTTAGTTTAGTTTAGTAGGATTTCCAGTGCAGTGAGCTCCTCACAGTCCAGCCGTCACACTGATGAGCTGCAGAGGCTCAGTCAGCTCCCTGAGAGCTGCAGAGGCTTCAGGTACGAGCTTTCCTCTCTGCCCACATAACCACATCCATCCCTTTGAGTACATTTCTTTGAAAGCCTGGAAGAAAATGCTGTTTTCATGTTTTTACTTCCTGTTTTTCTTTCTTTCTTTGGGCGAGTCTAACGCTCCTCCTTTGGTCAGCCTGTGTTTGTTATAAGCTTTCATATCATAGAAAGAGTAAACAGACTCGGTCGTTTCTAATCTGGAGTCAGAGAAACTTTCATACTCGCAGTTTTCAGTCCAGGCTTGAATCTTCTCCCCCTGGTTTGCTCTCAGTCCTTCTTCAGGTGGTGCAGACTGCAGCAGCTCTGCTGTTAACAAAGGCTGATCTCAGATCAGTGGCTTACAGTCACATTTATGTTAACGTTTCACATATAAAGCATGCACGGCTCCAGCTTTAATCACACTGCCGATCGGGTCCTTTAAATATCTTTAATGCAGAGAGGAGCACACATCCAGGCTGTAGCTCCTTCCGTTCAGTCTTGAGTCGTCTGTTGTGGGTCGTAACAGTGTGCGTGTGTATGATTGTGCGATTTTGTCTTGTGTGCCTCACACACAGATCAGATCTGTCTCAGAGATGCTGGAGAATCTGGATTATTTTCCTCTCAGACTGATCAGCTGCTGCTTCTCCTCCACCTATTTTCTTCTTCTTTTTGTTTTTAATTATTTGTAATAGTCGCACAAATGCTGCAGTGATTGTATACTTCAGGTTGTAGTTTAGGGCTGAGGCCTGTCATATCTACATTATACCCTTGTATTTATCTCTCTATATGATATTATGTTATATTGTATCTTTGTGCATGTACTGCTTCTGAAATGTGACTCATGGCAAATCATTATGCCACATTTATTAGATGTTTAATTGTGGCAGTACAAAAATAAACACCCTGCATTGAATTCTGCTCTTCTCCAGGAATTTTAATTGATTTTTGATCCTAATGAGGTTAAAAAATTGTGAATCGACACCGTCATCAGCACAATAATTTTCTTCTTCATGTGCACTTTGACCTTTTTTTTTTCTGAGCCACACTGAGTCTCAGGGCAGTGTGCAGGCTTTCACCCTGCGCTGCTCCTCAGGGTGGCAGTCTGCAGTCTCTGATTCTCTAACATGTAGTAAGATGCAGACTGCAGGTTCCACGACTTTGACAGGTGCACACACACTTTGATGAAAGAGCTCATGACTGCAGGAATGTCTGTAGCGCTGGCACGTGTGCGCTCATGTGAAGCACTTTTTATCTTTGTTCAAAATGCTGAAATAAAAAATTCAAATTGTTAACTTGAAGGTGTTTGTGATCTTTGAGACTGATGAGTGCACACACACACACACACACACAGTTGTGGCACAAACTGATTGCTTCACATTATGCTTTAGTTCTCATTGGTTAGATTTTGTGGATGTTTCAGTGATTCAGTGATGTAATCAGAGGATGATACAGTGTTGCTGGCAGATGAACTGAGCGTGTGCAGGCTCGTTTTGACACTTTCACCTTTCTGCGTGTTTCCAAATCCTGATGGACGGAAGGTTCCCGTTCTTAGTGATCCCAGTTTGGGTTCCTGTTTCTCCTCTCAGTTAACTGATGTTTTCCCTGACCCTACCCTGACCGTTGCAGAAAGCTATTAAAGGTGGTACAGCGTCAGTCAGGTGTAATGATTGTCAAGCAAACTTGGAGATGAAATATAAAATGCAGTTTTGTGCAGCATGCACACCTACTTCAACTTTATTGATAAGAAAAAGGATGAAGAAAATTTACATTTGTGGATAATATGAGATTTGCCAAATATAATAATTAGATTGTCAGTCTTTTGTTTGCATTTGTATTCTTTCCATAATTCTCCTTTTTGTGTTCATGCACATGAACAATAGAGGGTCATAACCCCCTCCAGGGGACTCCGCCCACAGGGGTTTAAATACCTGGGTCTCTCCACCGTTTGGTTGAGAACTGAAGAAGCGTTTGGGATGAGAGGTGAGACGTCTTCAAGAAGCGAAGTCCAGTTGCCTTTTTTCAAGCTCCAGAGAATGCTCCTTTTTCATAAGAGTTCATTACCACAAATTTTCTTAAGTAATGTATGTGATTTTTCCATAAGAATTTGAACATCATTTAGTGAATAGATTTAAGAGTTTGATTGTCTAAATGTAAGGAGAGCGCAGAATAGGTAAGCCGTAAAATTCCCTCTGCTTCAGATAATAATACTCGTCCTCAGATCTCTTTGAAGCCATAAATTAAGGCGTTTTTTGGTTTTATCAAATAAGGGAGCAAAATTTAATGAGCATCTTTCTACGTTGTTCTTGGAGATAATTATGCCTTAATAAGTGACACTTTAACATTATTATATTATATTACAGACCGATTGTAAAGTGTAATCTTTAACGGTAGAAGTTCATTTGTTTATATTCAGGCGATCCTTCCCTCCTTTTTTCTGCAGGCTGCCATGTTGGAGTCTTCACCATCACTCCAGCCAGCAGGTGGCGCTAAGGCTTCACCAGAAGAAGAGCTGGAACCTAAGAAATGAGGCTGAGTTCCAGCCGGACACAGATTCAGTGACACCGCAGCGTCCCACAGCAAAACAAACCGAGCTAAAAAGCTAACAGTCAGCAGTACCAGAACCGCAGTACCGGCTCTGTTCGGCGCCCGGCACCATGCAGGCGGAGTTCCGGGCCCCGCGGCGCCGCCTCCGGGTCACGGAGGAGTTCGAAGCTCCGTTGCCCCTCAGCACGCGCGGGACCAGCCACTTCCGGGCGGAGCTCCTCAACCAGCACGTGCTGGTGTGTGATCCCGACCACAGCCAGAAGATCCACAACCAGGTGAATCCACACACACCTCACTTGAGACCAGGTCAGAGGCCACACCCACCTCACCTGAGATCTGGTCCGTTAGTCCGGAATTTTAGGATCAGGTGACCCAGAGTTTTAACCCTTGGCCATCTGAATAATCAGTAGTATGAATGAACTCCGTATCCCAGAGTGCATCTGTCTAATGGACAGCAGGTGCAGTGAGATGACGGGAAAACGTAAACCTGCATTATTTTAGCAGCCTCTGGGGGCGCTCTGACATCACTGAGCACTTTTCTGATGCGTTTGTGGCTAAATTTGGTGCCGGAGAGGGTGATTGCCCACGCCACGATTAGCCAATCAGATCAGAAAGACTAAATCAGTTTAGTCCCACCCCAGTGATGGCCAAATGAAGCAATAAAGCAGTACTGAACCACTTTGCCAACTGTACTGAACATGGTTTCATTCATTCAAAGGTTCATTTCAGTGGTGAAATAGACAACAAACACTGTCAATATATGTTCCGCTGATTCAGTAGAGGCACGTTGACTAGTATCTGGGCTTAAGAGAAGGTGTGCTTTAGGAAACAAAGCAGGTGCAGAGACGGTGGGCTATGCTTGTACAACTCAGTCATGTAATTTGGGGATGAAAATTCCACATTTTGAAAAAACACGTTCACAAGGAACGCCGGTATGCATAGATATTGTTGTTGTGCTAATGAAGCAGTTGCTGCTTCCGATGTCAAATGTCACATGGGGGGGGGGGGTTGCCATGAAGCTTCAAAGCACATATCGAAGCTTCAGGTTCACACGGTCATCACTATCACGCCCTCTGCCTTCATCCACCTTAGTGAAACTGGGTGTGCTGACTGCTGATTGGCAGGTTCAACATCCCTCAGTTTGGTCTCTCAGACTGAACACCTGTCATCATTTCAGGGTTATTTTGGTAAAGGCATCCTGTCCAGAGCCAGACCGGAGCACAGCATCTCCGATCAGTGGGAGCGTGAGTTTACACCTGCACAATGACATCATCACTAGCCTGCTCCAATCGGAGCTGCTCCCTACAGTCAGCTGGTCTCTCTGTTACAGAACATGAAGGCGTGTTTCTACCTGTCGTCTCACAGTCAAGGTTAGTGATGTCACCTGGCTTCAATATGGCACCACTTTTTGATGTCATTTGCTCACACAATGATGTTACCTTACAGGTATGAGGAGATGCTCGCGTGGGCGGGGTCAGCTCTCTCTGCTCAGGGATGGGATGAAGAGGCTGTTAATCAGACCCTGCTCAGGCTGTCTCAGCCAATAGAAATGGAGGATGTGAGGAAGGAAACGGGAGGGGGGCAGGAGGTAGAGGAGAACGGCAAGAGGGGGGAGCCAGAACGCGGCGTCAGCTCCAACAGGAAGAGGTCGAGGCTGGGGTCAGAGGTCAAGCAGGACGTCACGAGAAGCTGCAGGTAGAGTGATTCAGTTCACCTTTGCCAGGGTCCATTTAAAAATCAGTCGATTTTAGATTCTACTGCATTTCCCTGAAAACCACGAGGGAACAAATAAAAGCTGAAACTTTGTTGCTGCATCACTGCTTCTTCTTCTTAATTCATTTATCATCACAAACATATCGCTGACGTTCAGCCAGAGTCTCAGCTCAGTCAGGTGTTTTCCTGTGAGGCCAGGTTTGTGCAGGTGGATATCATCTGTAAACAGTTCTCTGTGAACATCTCCAGCTCAGACCGGGACTCTGACTCCATCTCGGACTCTGATCCCGATCCAGACTCAGACTCTGACCCTGATCCTGCTCCTCTAGTTCCCGGTCCTGGTTTTCTGTTGCTGGTCTCTGACAGTGAGGTGGGTCTTCATGGAGGGACAGGATGCGCTTGGTTCATGGTTAAATTAAAGTCTGATGAGCACTTCAGCCCTGATCTGTGTGTGTGTGTGTGTGTGTGTGTGTGTGTGTGTGTGTGTGTGTGTGTGTGTGTGTGTGTGTGTGCGTGCGTGCGTGCGTGTGTGTAGGCTGGAGGCAGGGTTACGGACGTGAGGCGGACTCCGTTCTTCCTCTCAGAGTATCTGCAGCTCAGTCTGGAGGAGGTAATGCACCCACACCATAACAGGTCCTCGTGCAGCAGATAACTGATCACCTGTGGATAAAGATACAGGTGTGTGTGTGTGTGTGTCATTTCCAGCTGTTTCAGATGTTTCTGTTTCTGGCAGCAAGGAAGCCAAATCAGAACTTTTTAGAACATCTTTGTGTGGTTTCAGACCTTAGACAGCTCCACTGAAGAGGCAGCAACGAGTTGTCGAGTAATGCGAATATACGCCATTATAAAAAAATCCTCAATGTTTTTGCTTCGGTGCTTCATGATATCCACGAATCTGTAGCATTCAGGTGCCACCATGTTAGTGTGGCGGTACTTTAAGCTCGTGCAGCTGCCAGCTTCTCACCAAAAGCACTGATAACACAACAGCACCAGTGAAGGTCAGATCAGTCAGGAGGTGGTGCTCCTGCAGAGGCGCTCTAACTGAATGAGCTGTGATGTCATCAAGGTGATCAGAGCTGCAGGTGGAGTCAGAATAAGTTCAGATGTTTCTCTTTGTGTCACCTTCAGGCCTTCTTTCTGGTCTATGGTCTAGGCTGCCTGTCCGTCTACCTGCAGCAGGTAATACTCTTCCCACAATGTCCTCCTCTCTCTCTCTCCTCCCCTTCTGACCTCATCCCTCTGCTATCCTGTGATTGGTCAGGAGCCTTTGACTGTCATGGAGCTGTGGAGGAAGTTTCGCTCCCTGCATCCTGACTTCGTCAGCTCATACGCAGCCTATCATCACTTTCGCAGCAAGGGGTGGGTCCCTAAAGGAGGGGGCGGAGCCAAGTACGGCGTCAATTTTAGTAAGAGGCACACACATACACACAACACACTCACACTTGAGGGTGGATCCTAAATGCACTGTGGGTGGAGTCTAAAGGAGGACTGGACAGATGAGACATCTGAATTCTCATTGTACTGTTTTTGTTTTCAGTGTTGTACAGAAAAGGACCACCTTTCTACCACGCCAGGTAACACACACACACACTCATTTCTTTGAGCTCCATCACTCCGTAGTGTATTTCTTTGTCTCTCCTAACTCTGAGTAAATCTCGACCGTTTTTTTTTTCTCCTTCAGCTTATTTGGCCCGATCAGAGTTCTGACCCTGAGTCTGTTTGAATCTCGTTCTGAACTGAACATCTCCTCTGACTTGTTGTGTGATTATTCTCAGGGTTTATAACATTGTCCCCGTCCTCTTCCTGTAGTTACTCGGTAGTAATTGAGCGGGCTGACGATGCATTCGGGGGCTCAGCGTTGCGTCCGTTTTCATGGCGTTCTCTGGCAGCTCTCAGCAGGATCACCGCCAATGTCTCCAAGGTACCGACCCGTCAGACTCAAAGCTGTGCTGTTTGCTTCCCCGTGAGGACCACCTGTGTTTCTCTTACAGGAGCTGATGCTGTGTTACATCATCTATCCATCCGACCTATCAGAGCATGAACTGGACTCACCTGTGTGTCTGAGCAGGCTGAAGATTCAGGTAAGATATAGATAATACTAAAATAATACGGCTGACTACCAAACCACTTGCTCATTGGCTGATGACTTGTCATTCTCAAGTTGTTAGCCAATGAGGGTTCAGTTTCATACCGCAGGCAGTCCTCCAATTTGAAACATGGAATGACAAAGATTAATATTTTTTTAATTCAGTGTGGCTTGAAACAATTTAGCCTAAAAACTCAAACTCATTAGTTTAGAGGTCAAAGGTCACAGAGCTTCTATAGGGCTGGAAGTCTTTTTGCATCCACAGGTATCACCTCCTGCTGGCCTTTAGAGAAAATGTAGGTTTGAGGCACTTGTGTGCATGTTTCATGCTATCCTCACTGCATGCTGTGTTCACCACAATGACCTTAAACCAGTTAAAAAATGATCGTCTGTATTTAAACGGCTGTAAATGACCTGTTGACCTATAATGTGTGAAACATGTCAAATATCTCTTTCATCAATGATATCAGGTTATTTCTAGTGAGAAATGGTATTTCTATCACAGGGTAGAAGCTGCACTCAGTTTTTGGCAAAGTGACTTTTATAGATTTGTTTTTTTTAATCACAGTAAAAACTGTCATTGACAATAAAAAATGTCTTTTTAAACAGAAATCTGTCTCAGAAGGCTGCAGAAATCACAGCAAATATAACATCACAGTTCTGATAAGATAAGAGATAAGATAGAACTTTATTGATCCCACAGTGGGGAAATTTGTGTATTACAGCAGCTCAGTATAGAAAAAAGAGACCAATTAAATAAAATAGAAAGGAAGGGGAAAATACTATATAAATAAGATATATACAACAAGTACACATATACATATGCACCATGCACATCAAAGAAGACTATAAACAGTTATACAGATATCAATAAAGATATCTATAAAGATATTTTAAAAAAGCAGTGGATTGATTATATTTTAGGTTCAATAACACAGACTCCTAAAGATTGTTGAAAAACAGGTTATTTCTTCATTTTATATATAAGCGCTTCATAAATCATGCTGACTGCTCTCTGTTTACCAATATAAGCAAAGACATTACACATAAAAACACAAACATCAGAATCGCTTTTTGGAATAACACCGGCAGCTATTGAAAGTAACAAAGTAACTTGTAATCTAAATTAGTTGCTTCTAAAATTAAGTAATCAGTAAAGTTACTTTTTAAAGGAGTAATCAGTAATCACTAATTGGATTACTTTTTCAAGGTAACTATATACCTGTGTGTTTCTGCGGGGTTCAGTGTTCTTCAGCTGATGCCTGGCGCAACATGCACGTCAGTGATAACGTTTTCTGTCTCCACAGGAAGTGATCATCAGCAGGTGGGTTTCCTCCAGAGAGCGAGCGGAGCAGGACGACATCTGATTGACTGGCATGAGGAAGTGATGAGGTCATGAAATGCTGCTGTCACATAATCAGAAAGAAGAAGATGGATGAAGAGCTGGAAAGAATCTGTTTTCTTTAAAAAGAGTTTAATGACTGAAGAAAGAGGAAATGTGAGAACTTTGACCCTCACTTGTCCAGCAGGCGGTGATCAGCTGACAGCTGAACAGCCACAGCAATTCACTGACCTTTGACCCCAGGGCTTCAGGTACACGAATAAACTCGAACGTGTCAACGTGGCCCACAGGACAGGTGTGGTGGCCGGTGACCTGAGCCGCATGTTTGTGTGAAGCTTTTTACCTGCTTTGGTAAAATGCTGTCACGCCTTTTCTGTTTCTAATAAAGGTGAACACACGTTAATCTGCACGTTTGTCATGATTACGTATCACTGTGGGACCTCTGCATCACTTCCACAATAACTCGACTGGGCCACAGTTCACTTTAATGTTCTGACCTGTGCAGGCCGAAGGAGGAAAACCTCTTTTATAGCTCACATGAAAACACCTGAGTTACAGGTGAAGCAACTGCATTTATCATAAGCAATGTGGCAAAGCTCCTCGTCTCACCTAATCCACCTGAGACAAACAAAGCCTATAGATGGGCCTTTAGAATGAGTCCAGCTGCAGGAGATGGAGATACGGGTATTTCTCTCCAGGTGGTGAAGGTCAGGTGTCAGCACTGCTTCGTCTTTAACTCGGCAGCTGGGTCGTGGAGGTCGGAGACAGTATAGATGGGTCACCGGAGTGTCGGCTCAGTCTGCCCAGACAAAGCCAGAGCTGAGAGCTGGATTTTGGGTGCACAGGTGTAAATAATATTTACCAGCAGCTCCGAAAGCTGTTGTCCCAATGCAGGAGCAGCTCCGGAGAATCAGAGTCTGGGCTGGAAGAGAGGAAAGCTGACACACTCACCTTCACTGAGAGGATGTTTCCATTCATTAACACTGAGATTAACTTCCCCCCCGAGGCTCTCAGTGATAAACAGTGGGACTTTTTCAATGCTTGATTTCATAAAAATAATATGAGATCTCAAATTCTTTAAAAATGAGGAAGTATTGTCCCTGTAGCAGAAATACTTCCGGCTTCTGAGAGCGACATGTTTGAGTTTTCTTAAAGGAGCAGATTGATCCCAAAGGTTCCTCACAGACACAGTAGAGGGAGGTGCTCCTGCAAAGCTCGCTCAGAGGCCAGAAAGAGTTAGAGGAAGTTGTGCTTATAGAGGCTACGCGTGGGAACGGCGAGGAAAATGAGTGACAGAAAACAAAGCACAGGTTGTCACACAGTGTGTGCTAGCTAAAAGAAGAGCTGCTGTGTTTCCAGGGAGAGAAAAGATTGAGCAATAACTTCACTCAGATGGAGAAAGTTGTAAGAAAGAGGAAGGCGAGAGCAGCAGGTCTGCACACCAACATCATTTACCTGAGGTTCAGTGAGCTTTACACAAAAATAGCAGGTAGAAACAGCCTCCAAAGAGCTACTTTTACTTTCTTTATTTGAGTAGATTTCAAAGTCTGTACTACTTTACTTGAGTAAAAAAAGCAGAAACAATACGTCAACTTTTACCAGAATAGTTTTTAACACAGTGCACGGTGGTTAGCACTGCTGCCTCACAGAATATAATCTGGAAGTCCTGGGTTCAATTCCACTTTGGGCCTCTCTCTCTCTCTCTGTGGAGTTTGCATGTTCTCCTGTGTCTGTGTGGGTTTCCTTCCACAGTCCAAACACATGTACTTACTGGGATTAATTCTCCATGCTAAATTGCCCATAGGTGTGAATGTGAGTGTGAATGGTTGTCTGTCTCTCTGTGTTGGCCCTGCGACAGGCTGGCAACCTGTACAGGTGTACCCTGCCTCTCGCCCTGTGTCAGCTGGGATAGGCTCCAGCCCGCCCACGTCCCTGAACAGGATAAGCCGAAGCGACTGGATGGAGTTTTTAACACAAGTACTTGTACTTTTACACAGTGTGTGTGCTTTTACCACCTCTGGTTAGCAGCTCCGTCCTCCTGGAAGCAGAATGAACTGAAGCTATAAGGTAGTCATTACTCATGACTATTATTCATCCTCTGGATCAGTTTATGCTGATTCAGTGTTTCACCTGAAACTCGGTAGAAAAAAGGCCAGTGTGTGAGGTTTCTGTGTTTCTGGGACATTAATGAGCAGCACGGGGGCTCCTGTCCCTTCTCCTTTTCACACTGTATACAGCAGACTGCAGATACAACTGTGAGTCCTGATACATCCAGGAATACTCAGATGACATTGTGGTGCGTATCAGGAGTGCACAGGAATCTGAATATAGGGATCTTTTTAAAGCCTTCAGCGACTGGCGTCATAAAGACCACCTGATTCTGGAGGAAATTATGGTAGATTTCTGAAGAGTAAGCCCCCCATCCCCCTCTACAGCTTGTTTTGGGGGTGCGCTGTCAGTATGGCTGGTCACAGAGCCAGGTTTCCTCAGTGACCATCCAGACTGCAAGGTGGAGGAAAATGCACAGTGAAGACGTTAGAAGGTGAACTCTGATCAGCCATTTTATAACATCTGTATGGAACTACGAACACGAGGATTGGAAGAGTCCTCAGCCATCAGCAGATGAGCTGTCAGACAGGAATTTCCCTCTAGGATCAATAAAGTTCCTTAGCTTCAGCTTCTGTTGTTTTGAATGAGTTGTATGAATAGTGACCTGCCGTCACTGATTTCTCTGTTATTTCTTTCATGAGTGAAGGGTCGTCAGAAAATAAGGGGAAAGGTCATTTATTGGCCCTGGATCCGGTTCTGTTTGTGAGTCAGGGATCACGGATAAGGAGCAGATGCTCTCAGTTTGCATGTTTTGGTGTTTTATCGCGTCTCTGACAGTTTTGACGGGAAGTCAGCTGCTGCTTTGTTTTGATCTCGCTGTATCCAGTTCTCGCGAGAACATTCGCGCTGCGAGCGTTCGCCATTATAGCTTCGTGAAGCGTCCCGCGGACGAGAGCCGGAGAGGACGCGTTAGCAGCGGAGGGACCCCGTTGGCTGGCTGAGATTCACCGAGCCGCTGTGCATCCAGGTAAAGGTGCCCTCCGGCCCCGTGTCAGCCTCTCTGACTGGGCCCAGCCTGAGGAGGAGCCCGTTAATACGGGAGAAACGGACCGAGGCCCGCTCGGCTCGGCTAGCATGCTAAGTTAGCTGCTGTCTGTGAAGGTCTCAGGTGACTCTCACTTGGAATCTCACGGCAGAGCCGACACAGACACACTAGCGGTACCATCATCCGGTGGCTGTCCGATGTTGACCGCGTGTTCATCTGAGAGGCTAATCTCTGTGCCGAGCTGAGGTCAAAGGTCAGGGTACCAGCCAGATAATCTGTACCTGGCTGCGGGTGTTTAATGTACGAGCCGGCTCCGGTTCACTGAGCCTCCGTGTGTCCAGGTGTACTTGCTGCTGTTCACGCTTTAATCGGATGAAGACAGGTGAGGCAGAGCGGGTCACCTGTGGTTCGTGGCTGCTCTACTCTGCCTGCCGCAGCGTTCTCCGGTTAAGTGACTGTTAGATAGAAGGCAGTTGTAGGAGAAGGGGTGTGTGTAAAGAGCTTTATGAGAACCAGTCCATTTAACATTTACAGGCGTAACAGTGACGTAAGCCGGTCTTGGTTCAGAGAATAAGCTGATTGTTGAGTTTCCTACCTGATTGATCATAGGTTAGAATCCTGATCAGTCTGGGAATAACCAATCAGGCTGAGCCTCCTGAGGAGCTCACATTAGAAACAGACTGTGCAAAAGTCCTGAGCCATACTCATTCCTTCATAGTTTGCAGGGAAATGTGAAACAGGTTTATGGGAACACGGCATATGAGGCAAAAACAGTTGTACAGTTAAACAAGCTTGAAAGCCAGTATTTTGTGTGACCTCCTTCAAGTCAATTCAATTTTATTTATATTAGCACCAAATCACAACACTCACCTTAAGGTGCTTTCTATTGAAAAGACCCTACAGTAATTACATTTATTCTCTCTGAGGCAGCTTCCTGTCATTTCTTTAAGCAGTCTTCAGGAACAGTTCTCCAGCTTCCTGAAGGACATTCAAAGCTCTTCTTTGGATGGTTCTGCCTTTGGTTCTGTTCTCTGTCAGGATGATCCCATACTGCTGCAGTGATGGGGAGGCCGATCCATGACTGATGGTGTCCGCCTGCGTTTTTCTATCCAGGGATGCGTTTACTGCACTGGCAGTGTGTCATGTACCAGAATGAAGCTGCTGCCAATCAAATCGTTCCAGGTGGTGTTACATGGTGAATCAAAATCTGATTATTTTCTGCATTCATCAATTATAATGAGATCTCCAACACCACTGACTGAGATACAGCCCAAACCATGAGAGAGCCTCCACCCTGTTTCACAGATGGCCACAGATATTCACTGTTGGACCTCTCCTGGCCTTTTGGATTTGGATCCATCCCTCCATCAGACCTGCTGTTGATGTTCAGTGTTGTTCTTGTGTAATTTAAGATTATGTTTATTTGTTACATGCACAGTTATACACAGCTATATACACAGTTATACAGTGAATTGTTTTTTTGTACCTGCATCCAATAGTAAGCAGTGAGAAAAAAACAAACAAAATGAGTCAAAACAAAAAAGAGAAATAAATAAATCCTAAGTCCTGTTTAGAATCAGAATCAGCTTTATTCGCTAAGTATGTTTTCACACACAAGGAATTTGTTTTCGGCTGTTGTTAGCTCTCTCTGTGTGGAGTTTGCATGTTCTCCCCGTGTCTGCGTGGGCTTTCCCCAGGTACTCCGGTTTCCTCCCACAGTCCAAAGACATGCACTTACTGGGGTTAGGTTAATTGGTGACTCTAAATTGTCCATAGGTGTGAATGAGAGTGTGAGTGGTTGTCTGTCTCTGGGTGTTAGCCCTGCAACAGGCTGGCGACCTGTACAGGTGTACCCTGCCTCTTCCCCTATGTCAGCTGGGATAGGCTCCAGTTCTCATGAATCTCATCAGCAGAATTGATTGTCAGCTTCATTTTCTGAGAAATGTTTTGTTGCATTGAGTTTAGCAAAGAAACAATAACACAACTCTCAGGTGTAGTAGACATCATCAGTTACTTTGTTACTCAGTTTTCATTTGTTTTCTAGTCAAGTGTAGCCTTTTCTGTTCATTTAAAGTGTTATTGTTTTCGAGGAATAAAGTTCTTCAGTAATTTGTTTTAGCATAATTTATCATTTGGTCCACAAATAACTATTTCATATATGCAAATGAACCAAAATTCACCAAACCGTGGCATCTGTACTGCAGTGTGAACCGAACCGTGAACATACACCTGGACAAGCTTTTTTCCTGGAAGTTAAACTTCTGCTAAACATGCTCGGAGTTTCATGATATTACAGTGTCATTAACTTCTCGGTCCGGGTCAGCGTCTCCAGCTCCTCCTCCAGGGTTTGGACCTGAGTCTTATGCTCCTCTGAGTCTCTGTGCAGCTGTTGGACAGGTGTGACAGGTTTAACCCTTTACCTGTGTGTGCGTGTGTGTGTGTGTGTGTGTGCAGGGCAGCAGGATGGCAGACGACCTGGACATTGAGGCGATGCTGGAGGCTCCGTACCGAAAGGTGAGTGTCCGTTTGTCCTCTGCTCCCAAGATCGTCAGCCGGACTCTGCTGTTTCACCCGCTGCTAATCACCTGAGCCATCCAGCTGCACAGCTCAGCAGAGCTTACACGCTTTCTAATATAATTCATGAACAGTTTCATTGATCATGCAGTGAGCTGTAAGCTAAATAAAACTACGTCAGCTCTGAGTTTACCTGTAGAACAGCTCTTCCTCCTTCACCTGCTCAAACGTTATTGGAGAATATGACCTCACTTGCGTTGTGGGTGAATCTGGCTCAGGGATCCATACTGAGACCAGGACTCTGCAGGTCCGGACCATCTGCTGCAGTAGTCCCGGTTCTCTCTGAGGCTGCAGGGCCAAACTCCACCTGATGGTGGTGCAGCAGTACCTGACAGCAGAGGTGTGTTTAACACCACAGACTGAATAATTTCATATGCAGTTTGACGGGCTTTAGATTCATATTTAGATAAAAGTTGTTATTTTCTGAGTGCAGAGAGAGGAGCTGCAGGTTTCAGTGAAGCAGACCTACTTTTTATTACAAATGTTCGGCAGAGCACATCACTTTTATTTTGATAGACCTATAAAAGGACAAATAAACACAACCATTTGTTTGTTATTCCCACATGTGAATATGGATTGCAGCTCCTCCTCTCACCTGTAGCTCTGAGCAAGCAGGCAGGTAACCACTGAGGAGGTCAGGGTGTATCAGAGGTTAGCATCGTGGTCCACATTGTTAAAGTGTCTGTGTTACACTAAATAGCAGAAATCTGAACTTTTCCTAACCCTAACCCTGACATCAAAAACAAGCTAAAAATGATCACAGTCCAGCCAGCATCTTCTGCTCGTCTAAAGTCAGGTCAAAGTGGCATTCCTGTCTCCCCAGCAACATCCTCCTGAGGGGTCTCTGTGTGTGGGGGAGCGGAGTTAATACACCTGAGAGAGCCCCTCAGTGTCGTCACACAGCTGAGCTGCCCGTGAGCACAAAAATCATCCCAAAACATTTTTTTTTAAATGTTGGGTTTTATTTACTGAAACTTTGTTATTGTTTATAAAGGATCAAAAATATGAGGACGGAGCACCGACTCCTGTTAGCTGACACAGATACTTTAACAGTCTGCAGACCCGTCACGCCTTGGATAAGATAGCTGATATCGCGGCCGGATCATGTGACCAAAAACAAATCGTCTTGAATTCCCGGCGGTAACCCCATAATCGCCCGCTGCTGCTGGATGAGGTGTTTGCAGCTCCAGATGTTGAGGCACCGCTTGCGCCCATGAGCAGCAGAGTGCGGCTGACCCTGATGATGATAATGATGATGATGATGATGATGATGGCGTCCTTCTCAGACTGTCATGAATAAATGCCCATCTATCTCTCTTTGTAGACTTGCCTAACGATTTCTCACCTCTGCTCCCCTGAAAGCCACTGTGATCTGTCTCACACAGAAGGTAGTAAAAGTCCCCATCATGCATTGCTGTACTGTGGTCCCCATGGTAACATGACTATGGTTCCCTTAGTAACACTATCACCTGGTTCTGGCCCACCCCCCTCATTCCTCCCCTTCCCAGTGAGGCAGAGCAGAGGATTCTGGGAGTTGAAGTCGAACAGTGAGGAGTTAACTTAGCTTAGGATCCTGAGCAGCGACAGAACAGGTCAGATCCTGGTCTGAGGGCAGAACATTGGGTGGGAGGGGCTTACCTCTATACCTGTGCACGGTTAGCTGTGAGAGTGAAACGGCTCTCTGCCCTTGCCGACGAAACGTTACAATTTAGAGCAGCAGCTCTGCAGGAGCTTATAAAGCAAAGCAAAGTTTACATGACCTCACGCAGGTGTGCCTCACGTGTTCCAGTTTAAAGGACCATGCTGCACATTGTATTCAGTTTTATCAGATTTTATTAACGTGGCACCAAAACAGCAGTCACCTCATTGTGGTTTATACGTTAAAGACCTGCCAGCCCGTATGAGGTCATCAGTTGACGGTGGGAAGGAAGAACTCCCTGTTCAGTCATCAGAGCAGGTTTTAGACGACCAACAGGTAGCTGCAGTTACACATCAGTAACTTATGAACATTTAGTTTAAATGAAAACTGCTGGTCACTGATGAGTGCAGCGACATTTATGTTGTCGAGTTGTGAGGTTTCCAAATATCTCCAGTTTAAACCTCAGCGGGTCCCTGAAGCCCCTGAGAACCAGACCAGGATCCAGGACTCAGACTCAGTCAGAACCAGTGATCAATGATCGATGAGCTGGGAGGAGCATGTCAGACTGCCAGGTGTGCTCCCTGTGCAGGTGAGCGTCTGCCTCGGGTCAGTGTGGTGGGTCTGTCGTTGGTTCTGTGGTTCTGGGCTCAGTGAGTGACTAAGCCTCCTGTCTGCTTCAGGGCCCCTCAGAGGAGTGTCCACACACCTGGAGACCAGCTGGACTATGGAGTGTGTGTCTGCTGCTGCCGCCGGAGCCCAGCTGGCCGGCTGCCGGGCTGCAGCCACACACACTCTCTCACACATACGTACACAGCCCCTCCCCCTCCTGTTTGAATGACACTCATTAAACTGTTTATATTCTCTCTTGTCCCCCCCACACTCCCTGACACCTCCTCATGCTGTTCTCTGTCGACCCCCGCTTAGGAGGACGCCAAACCCTTGAGCCCCAACGGACAGGACGAGCATTCCAAGAGGTACTCATGTTTTTTCCCTGATTGCTGTTTAAGTCCTTTGATTTTTAAAAAAAAATTTTTTTGCTTTGTTTTATTAAATGTGCATAATAAGAATCCAGGATCTGTCGTTATAAACGGGGCTGGCTGTGGTTCATGAAGTCTGTGCTGAGAGGAAAAGCTGCTGCTTCCTCCTCATCTACTACTTCTTCTTCTTCTGGCTGCTCCCTTTAGGGGGCGCCACAGTGGCCTCCATCTATCCCAGCATCCTCCTCTGTCACACCAACTTTCTGCATGTCCTTCACTACATCCATGAACCTCCGCTGAGCCTTTCCTCCTGCCTGCCAGCTCCAGTAAATCCGCCCTCCCTCAGTTGTGCCGCTCAGCCTGATGCACTCATTTAAAATGTAAAAAATAAAATGAATGGAGGCACCAGCTAATCTGTATTTTGGTGCTGATACAAACGTACTGTAATACATAATTCAATCAAGCTTTTAAAAAAATAGTTTGTTAGGAAGTAAGAGACAAGGACTCCCTTAGATAATTTTTTGGCCTTTTCACGGCTTTATTGACAGTTTTTTGCAGTGGAGAGAGTCACACTGTAAATAGCCACAGACTCGAACCTGTGCCGAACGCACTGCTCACGCCCTGAGCCACCTTGGCACCCAGATAGCTTTTTTTTTTGTATATATGTTTTATTGAGCATTAAACATCACAAAATATACACAGGGTTCGTACGGGTGCTGGAAATCCTTGAAAATGCTTGAATATTAATATTGTCCTTTCAAGGTCTGAAAAGTGCTTGAATTCTGGATATAGTGCTTGAAATTGTAACCGCTTTTTATGCGCAGAAAAAGACATCGCGCACTGCTGCAGCTTCACGCTCTCGTGATGAAGCTTTACACGTGTGGAGCAAACGAGTCGGCTCTCGCTCTGCTGGTCTCACAAACCCGTGGACAGGGGCAGTACTGATGGGCAAACAATGCAGCCAATCACACAGGAGCACATGGGATTATACCAATTTCATTATGTCAAAAGAG
>VUQK01039134.1:0-20255 GCA_015106715.1 Bujurquina vittata
TTCAAGGATCTTCTGGTGGACCTTACTGTGTCAGGTAGCTCCTATTGAAGTGATGTCTTGATTGGGAACAGGTGTGGCAATAATCAGGCCTGGGTGTGGCTAGGGAAATTGAACTCAGGTGTGACAAACCACAGTTATAGTATGTTTTAACAAGGGGGGCAATCACTTTTTCACACAGGGCCATGATGGTTTGGATTTTTTTTCACCTTTACTAATAAACACCTTCATTTACAACTTGCATTTTGTGTTTACTTGTGTTGCCCTTGACTATTGTTTAAATTGGTTTGATGTTCCGAAACACTTAAGTGTGACAAACATGCAAAAAAACAGGAAACGAGGAAGGGGGCAAACACTTTTTCACGCACTGTAGCTATTTTACAAGGTCCATGAGAACATCAAAAAGATGGCCACACCTGATCACATCCTTAGTGAATACTACAGGCAGCAGAAACCTGAGAAAGAAGAGGAGCAAGAAAAGGAATTGTCATGAAGGACAGTCTACAACACCAGGCAAGACCCCAGGTGCAGGCTGTGCAGAGATGCCGCCGAGACAATCTAGCACATAACAGCAGGGTGCAACATGCTAGCAGGCAGGGCATTACATAACCAAGCAACTGGCATAGTAGACAGGAACATCTGTGTGAAGAATGGCCTGGAAGTTCCAAGATCAAAGTGAGAATGACAGAGCTAACATCCTGTGGGACTTCCAGATAAAGACAGACAAACTGGTGATGGCCCACCAACCAGACATAGTGGCAGTGGACAAGCAGAGGAAGAAAGCCAAAGTGATAGATATAACAATACCAGTTAAGAGCAACATCGGAATGAAGGAACACGGGAAGCTCAAGAAATACCAAGGGCTGAGAAAAGAGGAAGGTGACAGCAGCAGTGACCCCCAAACTGGGAGAATGACTCCAGCAGATTCCAGGAACGACATCAGAGGTCTCTCTCAAGAAGAGCGCAGTCCTGGGAACAGCTAAGATACCGCGCAGGACCCTCAAGCTCCCACCCACAGGGTGAGTGGGGATTTGTTCTTAATGGAATTATTTGTACTATTAGATTTGAAAACTTTATAAAACTTGTGCTGTTATTTTTCCATTAGACTTTTGCAAACCCAGAATCTTCACCAGCTGATCATGCTGACAAGTTCTACTGCCCAGAGCAAGAAAGACGAGTAGAGAAATAATGGCATGGGAATATTAGTTGTTTGAACAAAAAGTTGGATGATCTCAGTGAGCTGATGAAGACCAGAGGGAGCAGCGGAGTATGATTGGTTGGATGTTGCAGCATTTTAGTGAGACGTTGCCACAGTCAGATGTATCAGACCCCAATGGGTCGGTAAAAGGCCTTTTTGGGCAGACAGGGGTTTTAATCTGAACGGTAAGAAGAAATGTGGAGAGATTTCGCTAGTAATTACAATGACAAACAATAGTGTGATTGTAGACATGTTATTGCAAAAAATCACTTTTGTGGCCTGAATATTGATCTGTAGGAATACATCCATATTAGTCTCAGAGGGAATTTGTCATTGCTTTTGCAATTTGAATTTAGTTTGAACCAACACACTGTTTTGATTCCTCCGTCAGCTGATGCAGACTGTGGCTGTGGTGAATGGCTGAGGATGACTGCCCTCAGTCTGACTGGGCATGCAGCTGAACACTTAGACCAATATGGGTTTGAGCTCCACTGACACAAGCACAGACACAGAAACTCTGTACCACCTCATACCACAATCCCTGCATTTATTTTATATTTTAGCATCTTTTTTAATCCTTCTGTGCTATATAAAGCAGGAGGATACTGTCATCGACCCATCTGTCCATCTGTCTGTGAGGTTTTACCTCCAGACTCCAAAACCACAAGGAGTTGAGAAATGAAATTTAGAACGTGTGTTCTTTACTCTTCAAAGATGTGCAACACAATGTTCATATCCCTGGATGTTTAGTGTGCTTTGTACACTTTGACTGTATTTATCTGAAGTGGAGCGTAATGCTATGATAATGTATGCTAATGAAATGCAGCCTCTTTCTCATGCCTGATTGGCTTAGCCTATGTGATCATATTAAACTGTGTGACTGGCTATACCTATTTGACCATTACTGACTGAAATAGAGAAAGTGGGGAATCCCCATATCTAGAAACTGGCCTATATCACTGAACAGCTGTTAGTAGTAAGACTGTGAGAAAGTGAGGAATCCCAGATTTGTGGGTAAAGAGCCAGTCTGTTTATAGTAACATCAGTTCTGGGCTGCAGCCTTATTGATTAGCCTGCGATGCCAACTCCTGATTGGCTGCGCAAACATGTTGGTCAGGGATGACTCATGGCCATAAATAGTACAGATTATGACTCACCAATCAAATACTAGTTGTCACTGCCATAATGACATCATAACGCATTAAAATACTTCTTTCATTAGTTAGTTGTGAATATATTGCATCACAAAACAAAGTAGCCACAGATTTTGTATTTAAAGTCACACTTATCTACAGCATCACCCCGTCTGCTTCAGTGAGTAAATGCAATAGATTCAATAATAAATAAATAAATAAACAGCTGCACACTGTAACGTGCGTCTCAGATTAAACAGGGGACTGGTATCTTTGTGTGCGTCTCCTTGTTTAATGTGTGAACACTGCTGCTTGACTAATCTGTCTTCATTAGCAAGATGGGTCCTGAGTGACTGGTGTCCTTTTGCCCTTTAGCTCAGTGTTGCAGTCTCAGAAGCAGAATAAACACCCCCGACAGCAATTCACAAAGAAACTGAGTTGAATTCAAAAAGGTGAGTCAAAATCAAACATGCACCGGCAGCTCTCGCCTACAGAAAAGATACTGGCTTAAACAAATTAGTCCCAAACAGGCTGTGTGCTGTGGAATGAAGGCTGGGGGGAACAAACAGCAAAAGATACCAGGAAAGAGAAGAAAAGGCAAACAACAAGATAACCTTTTTTTTTCTATTACACTAAAAATAGAATATCTGGCAGCAAAGGAGCTCTTAAATAAATGAACCCAACTCCCCAGTGTGCCTTTAAGGGGGCACGATGCCAAGCCTATTGTTACTACTTTAATGCTTTTTATTGATTAGGTGCACATTGACATCAAGGTGAACTCTTGGAGAGATTACAAGCTACTCTAAAGCGGACCTTGTATTGTGTGTCTTTCTCCTGTTTTCTGGCAACAGTAAAAGGTTTCATGATTTCATGACAGGAGAATCTCTGACATGATGATGATGATGATGATGATGATGATGATGATGAGCAATACAGGCAAGAGCGGGGGATGTGAAGGCTTGGAAAGACTACAACAGCAGAAAAGCAGTAAAATGAGGCACAATTGAAGCAAAATAAGCAGCAAGGGGCAATAAAGCAGCAGTAGCCGCAAATGGCTCCCCTAGAGGCTCATAACCTGAGGACAGTTTTCTCTTTGTATCTTTTTTGAGTGAAATGCTGATAAAGCAAGGCTCTGCCCTATACATGCTACAGTAACTGCCACATTGAGAAAGCCACTCCGATACCTCTTTTCTTTGCTGCTACAACCCCGAAGGGTCAGAAACTTGCAGCCAGCACTTGATGAAAAAACCATGACCAAGCCCTGAACAAATAAAGCTGAAATAAAGTGACAGATATTCAGTCCAGTGTAACAAATTGTTCCTCTCTGATTCTCTCTGCTGGAGAGAGGGTTGCTGTGACTTTGCAGCAAAGCTTGCTTGCTCGCTCGGACAATGCTTCACCAGATCGGCACTCTCTCTCCCTCTGCCAGGACCCTAATCAAGTTCTCTATAGTCTGTCACATTGTGTACAAACAGCAATGCTGCAGGTGATATAGAAGAGCTACAGAGATGCCACTAGTACAACTGCAGGAATTACTTGGTACAAAAATAGGATGTTGCAGTGTTAGGCGACATGTCAGTTTACATCTGTAGGTGTGACTCACGCTGCCAAATTTCTTTTTATAATCCCACAAGAAATATTTATGGACACGTGAGTGAGACGTGGCTTTGTGATCTGAACTAGGCCTCAAGTCTAAGTCTGAGGTTAAATGCGCAGTGATGTTTTTGTGGTACAATATTTGTTGAGGTCTTTCTGGAAAAGCACAATGTATTTTAGTGCTCATTACAGTGTAGGAAAAACAAGAACCAGATTAATGCATTATTTGCACAGGGGAGAAGCAGATCCACACAAATACTTGGCACCACATCAACAGCGCCAACACTCAAGACATCTTGCTAATAAATGAATCCGTACAGTATGTGTGTCTGTGAGTGTGTTCTTTGCCTATCTGGACAACCATTCATCTAACTGCCTTCAGTTTGCAGTTGTACTGCTTGGGACCCAAGTAAGTGCAGTGTCATGTAGTCTCTTTTGTAGCGCATCCCAAGTGCCACAACAGTTCAGTTTAATGCAGGATTTATGGGACTGTACTGATGTCTGTCTGCAAAGCTCTGTGGCTACACAAAGAGAAAGACTGAGAATTCAACTAACAACAAGGCCGCACAGGACTGCATGCAGCCCTCCAAAAACCAGCAGCCCATAAGCAATGATGGTACATGTAAGTTGAGCCCCAGCTGGTTAAAAATATGGCTTGAACAGGCAGAAGGCAGCCACAGTGGAGATTACAATGATAAAGAAGCATGAAAGAAGTAAAAGAATCAAACTAAAAAAGAAAGATGCATGAAAACTACAAATAAGCTCTTTTGTCAATATAACATGTTCTCTATAACAGGAGCAAAGCAACACACTGCCAGTGTACTGCCATGCTGGGTGCTTCACAACAGAGGAAACAAAAGAAGCCCATGAAGAAGTGTCTTTCAGTATAAAACAGGAAGTAAACTGATGGACAAAGAATAACAGATACAAATACACAAACACAAGGAAAAGGAAAACTCACCAAGACCAAGACTTTTAGAGTAACTTCAGCATAAGAGGAAATACTTGTGTAAACCCACCCAACAGTAGAAACTGCACCTATTTATTTATTCATTTATTTCACCTTCAATTAAGAAAAGAGAGAATTCCTGTATCTAAAACATAGTTACTTCTTTATTTCGGACATATAAAATATATCAGTATCAGCACATCATATACGTATACAACCAAATATCCATATATATATCCATACACCTAGTGATATGTGCAAGCAAAGTCACATATTATCACCATGCCCAAAAAGGAGTATGAAGAAATATATACATACTTATTAATTCCTACCCCATGTTTAACACCCCGTCACTGTTAATGCTAATGTGCCGAGTTCACCTTCACCATCACACCCCTTCAGCCCGTTTATACGCTAATGCCCCTAAGCAATATAAGCAAAGAAAAAATAAAAATAATGGGAACAGTAAAAGTACAGATGCTTACTTGATGTAATTATCTCTGATTATTTTCCTCCAGTTCATACTCTTCCAAAAGCTTAATACGGTTGTATTTTTTAAATTGAATAATGCCTGAACATTGCTGGAAGCCCGCTGGGAAATTGTTCCACAATTTGACACCACAGATAGAAATACAAAAGGTTTTCCTTGTTGTCCGTGCCTTTAGAGTCCTCAAGTTTAATTTTCCCCTCAGACTATAACCCCCTTCCCTGTCAGTAAACATCTTCTGTACATTTCCTGGTAACATATTGTATCTTGCTTTGTACATAACTTGTGCAGTTATATATTTTATAAAGTCCATGAATTTCAGAATGTTTGACTTCACAAACAAAGTGTTAGTGTGATCTCTGGGTCCTGCTTGAGTAATGAACCTAATTGCTCTTTTCTGAAGTTTACACAATCATTGTAGTGATGTTTTGTACAATATGTATTTCCCCACACTTCAACACAGTACTCTAGGTAAGGCAATATGAGTGAGCAGTAAAGTAGGCGGAGTGATTTGTAATGTAAAAGATACTTTGCTTTGCTCAGCACAGAGATGCTTCTTGACAGTTTAGTATTTAAGTGTTTTATATGAGGTTTCCAGCAGATTTTGTTATCTATTGTCACACCTAGAAATTTTGTCTCTAAGACTTGTTCTATTTCAGCCTTGTTTATGATCAGTTGTACTCTAATATCTCTTCTAAAATTTCCAAATAACATGAATTTAGATTTATTTAAATTTAATGATAACTTATCAAACCATATTTTCAATTTATGCATTTCTTTAGTGACAATTTCCATAAGCTGCTGCAAATTCTCTCCCCCACAGATTATATTTGTATCATCTGCAAACAGAATAAACTGCAATACATCAGATGTTTTACATATGGCGTTGATGTAGAGTAGAAACAATTTGGGTCCTAATACTGACCTTTGTGGGACTCCACAGACAATTTTCAGGCATTCGGACCAATCTTCACCAATTTCCACAAATTGCTGCCTGTCACTCAGATAGTTCTTGACCCACTCCAGCACCACTCCTCTAATACCGTATTGCTCTAGTTTGTCTAGTAATATTACATGGTCAATTGTGTCAAGCGCTTTTTTCAAGTCAATAAAAACTCCCACTGTACATTGTCTCTGATCTGTGTTGTTTGTGATATTTTCAATTAGTTCCATTAATGCCATAGATGTCGATCTGTTCGATCTGAAGCCATACTGACTAAATATTGTTAATATTTCATGCTTATCAATGAATTTGTCCAGTCTGTTGACAAACACTTTTTACAGTATTTTGGAGAATTGTGAAAGTAGAGAAACAGGCCTGCAATTTGTGAACTGGTGTCGATCTCCGCTTTTGTACTCTGGTATAAGTTTAGATATTTTCATGTGTGATGGGAATGAGCCACTTTGAGAAGACAAATTGCAAATATGATAAAGGTCTTGAAGTGCCCTCAATAACTTAAAATATTTTCATATCAATATCATTCCAGTCCGTAGAAGTTTTAATTTTGCATTTTCTCTACTTTGTACAAGAAGGTCACATTGTCACTTAGCTTCCATCAGGTCTGCAGCATACCTGTAAGAGGTTAGGGTTAGCTGCACGTCTAATCCTGTAAATGGAATTAGCATCTTTACATCAAAATATCTAAATGGGAATCTTACAGCAGGTGAAAAACATTTAAGAGACCTGTTTAAAAGGTAATATTTTCTGCTTTCTTCTCAATTTGCAGCCTGAGCCTAACCTCACCCACTGGTTTGATAGAGATGTAGCTGGTGGGAATAGTGTCAGTTTTGCAATTTACAGTCACTGAACTCTACAATAATTGATATTCAGAAGGAAACAATGAGCTATATTTAATAAAGTATTACTGGGTTCATATAAAAAATACTGAATCTGTGTTTTCTCCTCTTTTTTTATTTCTAAGCTTGTTTCTCTCCCAAAAAGGCAAAGTAAAAAATAAACTGAAAGGGAAAAATAAAACTCCTTCTGTAGTGTCAGATGTCACAGCTCCACACGTTTCTGCTTGCAGCAGTGTGGGGAACCATCTGGCATCAATTTAATACAGGGAATATAAGCCAAAGAGGATGAAGAAGTGCAGCTTCAGACAGCAGCAGCGTATCGATCGGTGATTCATCTTTAACATAGAGGAGTGTGGAATCCTGTGTAGGCTTTTCTGCAACTTATGCCTCCAGCAGAGTCCAGTCCACTATCCACTACTCTGTATCTGCAGCTGTATCATCGAGTGGCAGTTTGTCTCTACATGTTCTACCCTGGACAGCTGAGGATCCCAGAGGAGACAGCTGATAGGCAGCATGATGAGGTAAAATATGTTATAATAAATCCATCAAGCGTGTAAGCAAAGAAATTAAAGACTGTCATCTAGTGGTGAGGATGAAAATTACCCTGGGGTAAAAGGTTGACGAGCACTAATGAACACTTGCTTCGCTGGACAGCTAGGCTGCATTCCACATGCTCAAATTTGTCTTTAGTGTCCTCGGGATGAATCGCTGCATCCTGAAGCTAATTAAGCAAAACAGCAGCTGCCATGAGGGAGCCACAGCATCAAATGAAATCACAGGATTAATAGTTTAGCTGCTCGTACCTGTGCCTCAGCTTGAATCGTAATGACCTGAGAAGTATGCATGTGCAGTCACCGTGAAGCACTCATTCACTATCACGGTTATTGGTACACAGACTATATTGATCAAACTAAAGTGACTGATATTTAAAATCTTGCAGCCTCTAATAGAAGTCAATATTTGATGTCTTTAACAAATGAGGGCACTTCAGCTTTCTGCAACACTGGTTTCTTGTCCCATCAAATGTCTTATATTAATCTGGCCTTCTGTTATATTTATCAAGGCTTTCATTTAGGTATGCCATAAATAGGTCAAAACTTTGCACAGAGAGGTAGATGCCATCATAACCCTAACCCCAAATGGTGCCTCCATCCCTATACTGTATCTCCACCCATAATGTTTTGAAAAAAGGTGAAAGTCTGGTGATTTGTAAGACTTAGAAAGAACAGGTAAAAACAAACAGACACATTTTTTAATAACAAGAACAATGTGTCAATTTCCTATATGTGTTCTTGTAGTGGAGAGGAGGTCACTGAATAAACTGTTATCCTTCATGGATCATCCTCACCACCTTCTGCACCACCTCTAACAGCCTGATTCAGCTCTGCCGCCTTCATAATCACTTCATTCAGTCTGTTGGTTTCACCAGCAGACCACACCACTTGTGATACGTGACTGATAGAAAATGCCTAACATTTTGCTGCACACGTTGAAGTTGTTGTACTCCTCCCCCACATCAATTTCCTGTCCCAGGGTCGTGTAGCTGTTATCTTCCTTTGAAGCTGATCGCCATCTCTCTGGTCTTATTCACATTCAGAAGCAGCTCCTTCCAGATCACGCTGCAAAATCATCCACTAGTGCTCTGCACACCTGGCCATCACTAATACAGCCAACCTCTGCAGAATCATCAGAATATTTCTGGAGGTTTGACCCTGAGTTGGACTGAAAGTCTGAGATAGACAAGGTGAACAGGAATGGACCATGAAGGAAGCATCAAAGATTTAAAAAGGGTGCAGAGAAGCATTGACAGAGGAGCGTTTTCATTGTTTTTTTTAATATTTAGTTTAACTCCATCCAAAAAATTTGGCTAGTATCACTTCTTCTCTGTAATAGAGGCCAAGCTAACGCACGAGCAACTGCACAAACGCACAAACAAAAATGGTCAATTTGCCAGCTGGTCCACATTATTTTGATACTGCTCCCCAGTGACACACAGCTACAGCATGTAGACACAAAGGTCTGCACAGCACAGCAATGCAAAACCACACCAGACTCTCAACACAACTTTTTTAAAAAGGAGAAAGTATGTCTCATTGAAAAAAGTATAAAAAATACATGCAAAATCTGCTTAAAATCTACAATAGTCATCTAATAATAAAGTGTATTTGTATAGCATTTATCAGTGTTACCAAGTGTTTCGTAGAAACACCGAATAAAAGAACAAATCAGAAAAATTTGCACAAGACCCCAGTGCAATGTCATGCAATGATGTGATTCCATTGTAATGAATACTTTAAATTAAAATTAAAATCAAGCACTTAACAGAATAAGATGGAGTTAAGCTAAGAATGTCAGAATATCTCAAATCTTTACTAAAATTTACAAAAAAGCCTCATGACATAAACGAGTCTTTGGTAGTGATTTTAACAAAGACACTGACGACGTGTTGGCTGGATAAGGTGGGAACAGTTATACAGGTTTCTGCCCAAGGATCAGAGTTTGCACACTGGCTCGAACAAGTACAGCACTTTGAGTATATTAGTAGAAGGTGTTGGTCCACCCTTTGCAGCTATAGCAACTTCAACGCTTCATGGAAGGCTTTCCACAGGTTTACGAGTGTTCCTGGGAATTTTTGACTATTCTTCCAGAAACACATCTGTGAGGTCAGACATTGATGTTGAATGAGAAGGCCTGGCTCACAGTCTCTGTTCTAATTCATCCCAAAGGTGTTCTATCAGGTTGAGGTCAGGACTCTGTGCAGGCCCGTCAAGTTTTTCCACACCAAACTCACTCATCCATGTTGGGCCACCCCCAAACTGTTCCCACAAAGTTGGGAATATGAAATTGTGCCAAATGTCTTGGTCTTGTCTTGAAGCATGATGAGTTCCTTTCACTGGAACTAAGGGGCCGAGCCCAACTCCTGAAAAACAGCCCCACACCATAACCCCCCCTCCACCAAACTTTACACTTGGCACGATGCAGTCAGACAGGTACTGTTCTCCTGGGAACCACCAAACCCAGACTTGTCCATCTGATTGTCAGATGGAGAAGCGTGATTCATCACTCCAGAGAACACGTCTCCACTGTCCTAGAGTCCAGTGGCAGCGTGCTTTACACCGCTGCATCCAACACTTTGCATTGTGTTGGTGGTGGAAGGCGTGGATGCAGCTGCACAGCCATGGAAACCCCTTAATGAAGCTCTCTACACACTGCTCTTGAGCTTGTCTGAAGGCCACATGAAGTTTGGAGGTCTGTAGTGACGGACTCTGCAGAAAGTCAGTGACCTCTGTGCACACTGACCCCCCTCAGCATCCTCTGACCCCGCTCTGTGATTTTATGTGGCCTAACAATTCATGGCTGAGTCTTTGTTGTAATCAGATTAACAGCTGACTGTGGAATATTTAGTAGGGAAATTTCATATCTGGACTTGTTGCACAGGTATCATCGTGGTACCGTGCTGGAATTCATTGAGCTCCTGAGAGCGACCCATTCTTTCACTAATCTTTGTAGAAGCAGGCTTGGTTTATACACCTGTGGCCATGAAAGTGAGTGGAACACCTGAATTCAATGATTTGGATGGCTGAGTGAATACTTTTTGCAATAATTAATAACTTGAAAGATAGAGTGCCGCGCAAACAATTTTCAATAAATGAAAGAAATATGAAATAAAGAGAAAATAAATAGCTTTAACATATTCATATTCTGGAGCCAAGCCACAGGTTTTAAAAGTAATCTGAGATTTAATTCTTAGACTTAGAGTCTTTCAGACTGGTATAATATGTAATATCAAAAAGGAATAATTATCATGTAAACTAGTGTGTACTAATACAAGCTTTCCAAGGTACAAATATATATTGCTATTGAAAGATGAGCGACAAGAGCTTGACAAAGAGGCAGCAACAGTTGGTGTGAACTATCGACCACAGGTGGTTATTCATAAAACAGCTACAAACATTCGCACAAAGGGAGGAGAGTTGTACTACAGCTGTGGAAGAATATGTACAGATTCAAAACAGACCGATAAAAATGTAAGATGACTACAAAATGTTTTAAGATGTACATGTCTGTCTACATGTATCCGTCTGTAATTTGTTTAGTAGTAGAAATAGTAGTTATATTTCACAGCAGAGTTTTATAACAGAGAACAGAATGACACACTCGATCACGGTTTTAGTGATCGTAAATGCATGTGTTTCAGCCCAAACCCAACACAGACTTTGGAATTCTTTAAAACGGGAGCACTGACTATCAGTGGCAAATATTGCTGTCATGTATCACTGTGGTGGGCAGGCTGAGGACCCCAATGCAGGACTCCAGAGACAGAGTTTAACTCAAAAACACAGGGAGAAACAAAGCTGGACAGGGCCAGCAGCATAAACTAGAAAACCCACTAACAGGCAGACCAAAGAGCACACAGAGAGATGTCAGGACAAGGGATACAGGAAAACTGGGACAACATATACACACACAGCAGGAAATGGGCAAAGAGCTGGGAGGGTAACACAGGAAGCAAAGCTAAACCCAAAGCCCAAGGACCGAGACATTCCAAAATAAAATAGGAAGTAACCAAGTAGAAAGACCAGGGCCAGGACACATGAACTTAACACAAGGACAGGGACTAAATGGTAAACACACACACAGGAACACAGGACGCGGGGATGACCACAAGGACAAAGGGAAACAGGAACTCAATACGAATAACCATAATTAGAACAAACAAAGCATCAAAACTCAGAACCTAGAAGAAAGACAATAACAGAAACTCAGGGAAACAAAAGACGTAGGACCATGATTCGAGCTATTCTTGGAGAAATACAGGATCACGAGTCAATTTGGCGAGTTGTTTTTAATTCAAGGGCCCTGTTGGTCCATTATGAGGCACCCACCTGGGACAATAGAAACATGAAGGTTGTGGGAGCATCTGTGGTTTGAGCCCTGAGCCCGGGCTCAGTCAGCACTTTATGAGCTTTAGAGTTTCAGATGACCACATTTGCACTTTCATTGTTATTGGCCTCCTACAAAAATCACTATTCCACACAGGCTACAGTAACTTGATTTGCTTCACTACACTATATAATCTGCATATCAATTTCCTCATACTGAATACCATTTTTTATACCCACTGCGGGGGCACAGATGCTGTTATTTGTGATAACAGCTCTTGCTTTGGAACAATAGCCGTGAGCGGGAGCAAAACTGTTTCCACATCCACTGCAAGCGTGCGCCTCCTGCTACAATACACTCGTGCATTTAAAATTTCTTCAGCTGATAGATTTTTAAGGGTTTTCTTTCATGCACAATCTGTTGTAAAACCGAAACCCTATTTTTATTTGTTTCTCTCGTCTACGCAAGCTTTGGTTGGTTTGCTGACACCACGAGAAGGGGTCACTTTTTTAAAACTAAAGCAGGCATGTTATCATCGAGCCCTCTGTGATATCATGCAGAATTCACAGTTGCTATACTCACTATATGCATGATCGAATTTGACATTTATTATGTCAGGAAAGAATGTCTCCGTAGCATCGAGCAGTTTAGGATTGAACTTCAGAAAACAATCAAATATCAGTACTGTCAAAAAATTGGTGTCAGGCTCTGAAAGGCCAGTGAAGTCAACATTTGTGCACACAAGCTGGATTTGTGTGGGCCCCCAGTGGTGTGCTATGAAAAGAAGGGCAGCAAGGTGTTTGAATATTAGCTTATCTGGAAAGGCCAGGCCACTGATTCAGTTCCTCCTCTAATTACATGCAAATCCTCGGGATTAGTTTGTTATTCGCAGGCATTTCATGTATGTTGTCCAACTGTTGCTAATGGGTGCATATCCTAATGGGCATATATCCTGTTTTCTGCTTTATGAAAACACATATACAATAATTTCACAATAACAAAATCCTAATTTTGCGAGTCCAGTGAGAAAAACGCTTTGACATTTACCACAAGATCTCCATCCAGACTCATTCCACAGGTAGATTTATGGGTGAAAGTTTTACGGTGTCTGCATCTTCATACTCAATAAGCAACTCTCTGGTGTATTCTTTGTCCACCTGTTGACATTTTCAAAGAATATAAATAGAAAGACATGTGATGTGCTGACATTTAATAAGAACAAATGATGCCCAGACAAGTACCACAAAGGATCACCTTTGAGAAATCAGAGCAAACCATCCTGGGCAACACTTTAGGTTCTGATTTGGCCGAACAGCAAGTATCGTGGTCGATGGGGGCGTTTGAATGTTAAGTATATGTTTTGCAGAGATTTATGAAAAAGCCTTGAACTTCGCACTGGTTTCTGTGGGGGGCATTTTTAAAACCCCTGGCGAAAGTATCTTAACTCCATCTGTCCAACCCGTCGTCAAGATTTTCTCTCGTCATCTGGAGTTCAGCTCCGTTTCTTCAGCTCTAGAGCTGCAGAGAAAGAAGAAGTTGAAAACCCTGAAGTTTCATGTGCCACCAACTTACTTCCTTATTGCACTTGAAACGCTGTAAAGCATTTTGTACCAGCAGCACATCCATCTCAAACTGCTGACTCCCAGGAGGTAAGAATACAAGCAGCAGCAGCAGCACGGTGTCTGAGGCTGAAGCACTGATTCTGTTTCATTCTGCTGGCCTGAGGAGCCCTGGGGACATATTGATTAAATCATTATCACAATATCGATCTGTTCAGATCACCAAAACAGCCAGCACAGCACTTAGGGTGGCTCTGCCCTGGCTGCTGCTGTGACCACATGCTATTAAAAGAGAGACCTGACTGGTATTGAACTGGATTAAATGAAAATTAAGCTGATCATTTAAAATTAATTATAATGAACTACAATTATAGCTGGGGACAAAGACCCTCTTTGGGCCAAGCGACAATCTAAGCAGCTCTAGGATGCTGCAGATTTCTTGATTAAAGTGAAAAATAACAAATCCAACATTGCAGAAAGCTTTTTAAAATCAAACAACATTGTTTATCATTTGTTTTCTTTTTGGCTAATGAATCCAGTCAAAACACACGGTGGCAAGAAAGTGTGCAGGCATAAAAACATGGTAAACAATATTTACCATGTTTTCATTTGGTCATTATTGGTGTGATAATATTTAATTTTTAAGTTCAGTTATTGGCAATACACAAATACACAAATAAAATGAATAAAATCATTTACACCTGACTGCTGCACGGTCAGATCTACTGAAAGAGCAAACAGAGGTTTGTGTTTCATAATGACACCAACTCAGCTGCTTCTATTTTTATGTTATTGCTGTTATTTGTAAAAGCATCATATGATATACATAAATATGAAAATATTCATATGAATCCAGTATGTAAAATATTTGATAAAAAGACAAATATGTATAGTGGAAAAAAAAATAAAACCCAATCTGTTGATAAATATTGTTTAATCTTTCCCTGACAGTATAATGTGCTCCTTGAATAATGATTGATAGATTTGTTTATTAATCACTGTATAACTAATAACACTGGTGAGAGTAAAAAGAGGAGGAAACGTGGATGGGCCCTTTGGGACTGATATATTATTTGTTTTCCGTCCTGAGAGCAAGAAGCAACTTTGCTGATTCATTTTTCATTATTTTATTGCAGGAGGCAATAAAGACGTGGAAATGTTTTACGTATTCATGAAGTAAAACAAGTGAATATGAGCCATGAACACATTATCTGCTGCATTTTTAATCAGTTCTTCATAAAGCTTTTCTGTCATTTTCTGTTTTGCTCCGTGGCCCAACTCCCCCTCACATCTGTGGTTAAGATTTTTCATCCTAATCCAGAACCTGAACGGGACTGATTCTGAGACTGGAATTAGTCTCTGTGTCTGAATGTTTTTGATTCATGCTAATTATTAAACCTGTTTTTGTTTCTTCCTCACTTCAATTCTCACACTTTTTGGATCAGTCCCATTCCACATGCTGTGTAGATGTATCTACAGTACTCACTTCATTAGGAACGCCTATTGAAGCAGTTCTCAATGACAACATGGCAGCAGCTCGGTGGATTTAGGCATGCAGACATGATCAAAACGATCTGCTGAAGTTCAAACGGAGCAGCAGGATGGTTAAGAAAGGGGATTTAAGTGACTTTGACTGTGGCATAGTTGTTGGTGCCTCCTGGCTGTAGAGCAGTTGAAAGGTTGGTGGTTTGAGCCCTGGCTGCTAAGTTTCTGTCTGGTGCATTCATCAGAGTGTGAATGTGTGCAAATGTTAGATGTAAAGCACTTATGAGTAAAAAAAAAAAACAGGTGTGGGTGAATAATGTTGTATAAAGCGCTCAAGTAGGAAAATGCCACATCAGAACCAGTCCAAATACCAGACGGGCTTGTCTGAATATTTCAGAAACTGCTGATCTGCTGGGATTTTCAGACAGCTATCTCAACTATATCTGTACAGAGAATGGTCTGAAAATGAGAAAATATCCAGTGAGCGTCAGTTTTTGGCCAATAAAGCCTTGCTGATGTCAGAGGTCAGAGGAGAATGAGTAGACATCTTCAAACTGATATTTAGGCAAGAATAACTTACACTCATCCCAATCAAAGGATTCAAAATCTCAACAGCAGCAGAAGACCACACTCTGGGTGATCTGCTGCAGTGTTCAGATGGTCCAGTCAGAACACAAAGAGCAAGAAAGCACAGATCCATCCTGCCTGGTATCATCGCTTCATGCTACTGGTGGTGGTGTAATGTGTGGGGGATATTTTCTTGGCACACTTTGGGTTCATTAGTTCCAACAGCCCATCTAATCTGAATCTGTGAAGAATTAAAGTGGTTCTAAAGACAAAAGGTGGTCAAACTTGGTGCTGGAGACGTGTGCATAACAAAGTAGTTGGTGAGTGTTAAGAGCCAGATCAGGAGCCAAACAGGTGTAGACTGTTTTTGTTTTATTTAAAGCATTAACTCATTACCTGCATGTATTTCTTCCAATGCACGGGTAGAAGACACATGCATGATTTGTTAGCAGGTCCAGGAAGCACCACTGAAAAGATTCTTACTGGGTATTTCCACTCATCCAGCTTCTTCACATCCTCACTTTCCTCTTCCTAGTCCAGCAGTCGCCGTTTCTCTAAGTAGTGAACAAAAAGGAATTATTAGTTATCAGAGGCGGAAGAAAGAGTATTGTTGACCTCAGTTTCTGCTTTTTTTTTTTCAATAGGAACAGAAATGGCTCCATCTGCTGGTGAAACGCCTCACTGGAGCATCTTTCATCTCAGTGCACGTAGGAAAATGTCACTCGTGGCTGTGAGGTCCTCAGAAAGAAAAGAGTGGTTTTAACTAAATACTTAAGAGCGTGTTTCATCCTGGAATAACTCCAAACAGAAATCTGCAGTGTTGCTGCAGGAACAATCCAGTCAACACAAAGCATCTTTAAGCACATGTTACTATTAGGATGTAATGTTAGCTTCTTTATTCTTTTGTGCATCACTTTAATCACCTTTAAAGCATCTCTTTATGTTCATTTTAAGAATAAGATCAGGGGATGAATGCCTTAGGAAGCAGTTCCTGATTTGGTTTTGGTTTTGAATCTATGCAACATTGCTTACAGAAAAGTACACATATTTTCTAGGAGTAATCACTGCTGAAATGGCAGTACTGTATATTACTTTGTTAAAAATAAATCACAAAGCTGGTCAAACTCAACACTGACTGAATGCTGGAAAGGAAGCACCTGAGACTTAAAGTGGATCCAAACAAAACAGTTGCATATTTTATAATATTGGACTGAGAGCTGAGAGCTGAGAGCGCCACTCTGTGAAGAACTGTTTCACTAATTGCTCACACAGGAATATTGATTATTGTTGTTTAAAGTCATAATATGCTGCAAGTATATCCATCCATCCATTTTCTGTTGCGCAATAAGGCACTCAGAGTACAGATATACAGAAGATATAATAAAAATGATTAGTGCAGAAAAATCTTCTCTGGTGTAATGTTGAGCCCCACTTGTGGAACTCGGGGCAGCGGGGTCTGGGCTCAATGGATGCATACCTGAGGAAAGCAAATAAATACACAAATCTTATGCTTGATCACACATTTGGTTTGTTTAGAACTTGCTTTAAAATCACAACTCAGTCTTCTTTTGTCCTTTCCTACACTTGAAGACATCAGCAGCTTGAGGTGGACGTGGAGGTGGAGAGTCCTCACAGGAAGGATCTCCTCAGCTTGGAGTGCCTGAAGCCAGAGTCCAACATCCGTCCATTCTACTCCTCGCTCTACATGTCAGCATCTAAACACTTCATTAAAACAGATTCTCAGATTCTGTTATGAAACCAGCCGGATGTCCACTGTGTGATTATTACTCTCTGTTAGAGCATATCAAAGAGGAGAAGTGAGGCTTAGTGAAGATCTTGCTTGGATAGTAAGAAACCTGCGTAAAAAGCTTCTTGACTGGCTGGAAAGAGTTATTATTCACGATGCAATCCCATATGCAATGGAAATGTGCACGTTATGTCTTTGGCTTCTTTCGAAAAATGATTAGAGGCCCTGCCAGTTTCTGGCAGTGCTGCTTTCAGTAAAAAGGCCAATGCTGACACATTTAACTTGTTGCTGATAAAAATGAATCCCAGAGGCAGCTGGTACTGATGGTCCATTTTCACACGTGCACTTCATGGATGCTTCGAGTGTGGGCACAACCCTGAAAAGTTATTTTAAAGCAAACGTTACATCATTTACTGGGCTCAGGAGAGGAGAGAGAACCATGCTGCGAGCTGAGGAGAGGTTCAGTAACCTCTGTAAGCTTTACATTGAGTAGATCCAAAGAACAGAGAAAATGACAGGAAAAATAAATGAATAAAAATGTAATAAATAAAAAAACTACAGTTGTAATTACTAATTAATTTTACTTTTGAAAGAGCTGATAAAAGCCGATGTTTTGGTTTAGATTACAGAGTAAGTAGTGCTGACTTTATCATTTCATGTAAAAAAAAGAAAATTTCTTGGTTTAAGCTTCTAAAATGTCAGGATTTCCTCTGAATAAGTACACTAATGATATACGGCTCAACAGAACAAGATCATGTGATTATGATCAGTGGAAAATCATAAACACCTTTAAGACTGGATTCAAAAATCACAGCAAAAATCCAAGTTTAAATTGTTCACGTGTTCCCTTAACTTTTTGCCACACTTAAAAGTTTCAGCTCATCAAACTAATTTTGATATTAGACAAAGATAACGTGAGTAAATAGGAAAGGCTGATTAACTGACTGATTAACCACATTTTGACTTCAATTTCCCCGAGCCACACTCAGGCCCGATTTCTGCCGGACCTGCTGAATCAAGAAATCACTGACATGTGTTGTGTCACACTATCACTAGTGTTCGAGGGCTAAATAGAACCTGTCAGACAAAGTGACGTCGCCTCAAAGATCTCAAAAAGCTGCAAATCCTGCCGTGACAGAAAGAAACAGCTGAAAAACAAAGTCACTGACATCTATCAGTCTGGAAAGGAGTACAAAGCTACTTCTGAGACTTTAGGATTCCAGTGAACTACAGTGAGAGCCGTTATCTCTCATGTGTGGTAGGGTGCAAGAATGAGGACCAAAAAGCAGACACACAAGTGGCAGACAGGGATGACTGCGATGAGGAACCCTGACTGACACAAGAGGAAGGAAGACTTGATGCTCTGACAGGGAACAAAGGGAGAGTGCAACACTATATACACAGCGGGATAGAAGTGGAAACAGCTGGGAGAACAGAATCTCCCAGCTGTTTCCAGAACAGAATCTTGATGAGCTCCGAGACTTTTGGGAAGATATTCTGTGGACTGACGAAACAAAAGTTAAAGGTTTGTGTCCTGTTACGTCTCTTACTAACACAGCATTTCATAAAAAGAGCATCAGACCAACAGTCAAACATGGTGGTGGAAGCGCGATGGTCTGTGTGGTCAGTTTTTCATGTCACTGTACCTGCTAATTATTGATGAGTAACAGACTAATAAAATACTAAAATTTAATTCACCAAAATTGGTCTGCACAGCAATTCATATAATTCAATTTAAAGCTCTCCAAAAGGCACCGACACCACAAACTCAAAAGACAGAACTCAGTGGCTCAGATTAGCACAGGTGAGGCCTAGCTTACAGCTAACGACCTGAGCTACCTGTGTTGGCACACCTGTCAATACGGTGGCACATCCCAAACTTTCAGCCCCAATAAAATCCAAAAGGATGAGTTAATTAAAAAAGCCCAACTAATTTTACTCTCTGAAAACCAGCTGTAAAGACTAAAAGTATTCTTGTTCCAGGCTCTGAAGTTGGATTCGGGAGTCCATGCATCATCATGAGATCATCTGCACCTATCGGTGATTTTAATGTTGTGGCTGATTGTCACCAACTGCTGTGCAGACTCCTCTCACTGTCTTTACCTGTCTGCTGCTCCTCCTCGTGGCCTCCCGTCTGTCTCTGCCTGACACTGCTCGGCACACAGTTAAGAGCAAAGGTGGTGCACTTCCAGGGAAATGCTTTTTAAACACTCATTTTGGCGCAATTTATTTTAACCCTTTATTTAATTCTTTATCAGATTTGGCTGCTTATTTTATAAATTGAGTTTTTATGTCCTGGTGACATGTTTATGGGATTCATAGCTGCTGAAAGGCTTCTAGGGGAACACGGGCGTGTTTTCTGTTTTAATTTGTAAAATTGATCTACGGTATATGCAGTGGCAGATGCTGGTCTTTCAAGGAGGGGAAGCTCAATTTCGGCCTGCATCATAAAATGTGTTGGAAAAAAAATTAAATAAATAAGTAAATAAAATGTTGTAGACTGTGCTACTGAGCTTTTGGGTTGAAAAAAAAAAGAATTAATATATATGAAAAAATAAATAAATAAAATGTGTCGGTTTATTTATACGTGAATTCTACCCTCCGTTCCTTTTCAATAAAATGATCTGTGACCCTGTCGTACCAACAAGGTGTCTTTCCCACGGACTTGACTAGTGTCCTCTCAATGGCCAGCAGAGCTAGGCTGCATAAACGGCCTTGGCCCATGGTGTTGCTGGTGTAAGACTTGAGCCGCTTTAAACAGGAGAAGCTCTTCTCTACACCTGCAGATGTAGCTCCAATCGTTGCCACTAATGAACAAGGCAAAGAAAATGCCGCTAAGAGGATTAGGAAAGTCTC
>VUQK01039146.1:0-11124 GCA_015106715.1 Bujurquina vittata
AAGAAAAGAGCAGTGTCCCTACTGTGAAACATGGAGGAGGCTCTGTTATGTTGTGGGGCTGCTTTGCTGCATCTGGCACAGGGTGTCTTGAATCTGTGCAGGTCCAATGAAATCTCAAGACTATCAAGGAGTTCTAGAGAGAAATGTGCTGCCCGGTGTCAGAAAGCTTGGTCTCAGTCGCAGCTCATGGGTCTTGCAACAGGATAATGACCCAAACACACCTAAAAACAGCCAAGAATGGCTAAGAGGAAAACACTGGACTATTCTGAAGTGGCCTTCTATGAGCCCTGATCTAAATCCTATTGAGCATCTTTGGAAGGAGCTGAAACATGCCGTCTGAAAAAGGCACTCTTCAAACCTGAGACGACTGGAGCAGTTTGCTCATGAGGAGTGGGCCCAAATACCTGCTGAGAGGTGCACGAGTCTCATTGACAGATACAGGAATCGCTTGGTTGCAGTGATTGACTCAAAAGCATCATTTCTGTCCAGGCCTTTTTCATGAATTCTGTTGAAGCATGGTTGAAAAGCAATATCAGACTTTCATTTGTTCATTTTCATAGAATTTTTATTTATTATTACTTTTGTCAGATTAAAGTGATTTCTGTTATCATTGTGGGTTTTTCTTTCATTAACCGAGGGGTACCAACAATTTTGTCCACATCTGTATCAGCATTCTCACAGGTGGGATTTTCGTGGTCCTTTAATGCAACCGTTCCAGCTTAAATTAAAAAAAAAAATTAGTGTTAATAATTAAAGTTTATAATAATTCAGTGTCTAAACCAACACCCCGGGACAGTGGCTCAGAGTTTTAATGGCCATGTGTATTTTTACCGGCATACCGGCAAGAGAAAAAGCAGTTTTTATTTTTGTATTTGTAAATATTAAGATTTTATTTACATTTTCTAAATCTATTCATTTGAATCTGCAAAATAATGTTTCTAAAGCTTTGAAATAAATATGGTCTTGTACACCCCAAGCCCCCCTTTATACTCACCCCTGCTCGTTGCTGTCTTACCCTGCAATAAAGGTAGCCCGGGGCCTACACTGGCTTACTGTTGTAATACTATCATCTCTGCCTCATTTGTCATGAAGGGAACAGTCAGTTTTCCAATAAATTCTGAGCCTCTGAAAATGGGGGACTGTGTAAAAAAAAAAAAAAGTGTGTAATTGATGAATGCAGCACTGCTGTTACACCCCTTGAAGTAAAGCTGAAGGTCTGCACTTCAATCACATCTTGATTGTTTGATTTTAAATCCACTGTGGTGGTGCACAAAGGAAAACTACAATAAAATGAATAATTGTCCAATAAATTAATAAATAATACCCAAAACAAGCAGCACAACAACCTCCTGGTTCTGGCCATATTCAAAACCTTGGATGCAAACAAGAGAAGTGCTCCTAATGAGCTGTTTCTGTGTGTCTCTGCAGGGAAGAAGGGCTCAGAGCTCGGGGAGTACGACCCTCTCACTCAAGCAGATAGCGAAGACGAGAGTGAAGAGGACGACCTCGTGCTCAACTACCCCCGAAATGGCCTCGGCAGGGACAGCTGCCTGGGCACGGGCTCCTCCAAGCTGCGGGGCGGCCGATCTGGAAGACTCGTGGGCGCAGAGGACGAGGCGCAGGAGGACGAGGAGGACGAAGAGGAGGACGAATGGAGGGAGCGACTCCCCAGCAAATCCAGGCAGGGTAGAGACGACATGAAAGGAGTGCAGTACTGGAGCCACAGGGACTCGGGTGGTGAGAGGATGAGAGGGGAGAGAGGGGGGCCCGGTGCGCTCGGGGGTGCTGGGCTGGGGGTTCACAGTACTGAAGAAGAAAAGAGGATGAGGGTGAAGAATGCTGTCCGAAGTGCATTTTTCCTGGTGCCGCTGGTGTGTGCAACATTGGTCGTGCTGCTGTGTGCATTCCTGATTCCATGCCAAAAGGGAGAACTGGAAAAGAGGCCGCTGTGGGAGAGAGCCCTTGGAGACGCAGAAGGTAAAGACTGTAATGCGCATTAATGGCTTCATATAACATTCATGGATAGCATATGGACTCACAGACACACAGTACTGGGTGGTGCCATAGGGCTTACTAAGAAGTCTCAGAGGCTAGACAAGAATGCTTTTCCCTGTAATTATCCACCATTGATTACACAGGGTTGTGAGCATCATTTTACCTCCCACATGCTCTGTTTCAACATAAAACACAGCTTCTGTTGGTGGGCGGTGTTCATTTTGTTTTTCCTTTTAGATGTCACGCCACCTGCGCTGGCACTGTGTGATGTTGATGGTGATTCAGTGGAGGATGTGTTCCTGGGTGATACTGAGTGGACCAATGACAACCACAGCAAAAAAGGCAACAAAAGTATGTGAGAGATTTAAATATGTTCACTACCTCATGTCTGTAGCCGTCTATAATTGTGGGCTAAAGTTTACTTAGACTCATGTATGTTTATGTACGTGTCTTAAACTATTTTTCCCCAGGGTGGAATGATTGTACAGCACACATATTTAATGACTTTAATAAAGAACTGGGTGCACAAGTTTGAATTTATTTTGGATTTTCTCTGATCCACGCAGAGTGAAAATTATACATATAGGCTCAAATATCTACATACACTCACATCTTTTAGTCAGCATGCCGGTGGTGCAGGTCAGGCCTTAGCAAATGTCATTTCAGTCAAGCTTGAAGGTGTCAATTTTGGAGCTTCCTTCTTGGTCAGCACCCTCTGAGTCCATGGCGATGTAAAACTAGCTTCACTGTGAGCAGTGATGCTGGTGTTCCAGCAGTTTCCATGGCAGGCTTGAGCCTCGGTGGTTCCTGCGTTGTTCCTGAACAATGTCCTCTCATCTGAGGGTAGGAGTTTGGGTCTTCTTGCAGACCTTGGCAAAGTTGTGATACATCTGAATAACTTATGTACAGTTTTTTGAAGCAGTGATCCTGGAATCTGCAGTTGTTTAGAAATAGCTCCAAGAGACCTTCCCAACTTGTGTACATCAGCAACTCTCCTTCTTAGATCTTCACTGAGGTCCTTGGGCTTTGCCATTGTTCTGAGCATTGGTCAACTGCATGTCCACTCTGTGTTGATTTATATTCATGATGTGTGTTCTTCATCCCAGTTTACAGTGTGGTAGCCCTGTCTGCCGTCAGCGGTCAGGTGCTGTGGAGGAAAGTCATGCAGGAGACTGTGATGTACATCCAGTGCGGTCTGCAGTACAGCACCCAGCCATCGCCCGTGTGTCTCCTCATCGGCAAATCCTTCATCACGGCTGTCAGCGCCCCCACAGGTCAGACTCAAAGCTATCCCCGCTGTGCACATTTGCTGCTCGTCTTTTCTGAGATTTGAAATTCAAATCAGCTGTTAATGATCAGTTCTAAGAATTCAAATTGGGTTCAAAGATATTTCCTTTCCCTCCCCAGGAAAGAAGTTGTGGTCATTATCGCTTAAGAACATTGAATCCCAGGCCGTGTTACTTCCAGACCTCCAGGGCGACTCAGACCCAGATCTGCTTGTAGCCACCCTGCCAGCAAATGAAGTGTGCCAGCCATCTCCCTTATTTCTTCCTACACATTATCGTTCCTGCACACGAGAGTTTGCACAGCATCTTTCTTTGCCGTATTCACATAAGCCACTTCTCACCGCTTGTGCTTGTTTAAACCAGTTTGATTCCGAGCCTGTTGTGTGGTCTATATTTCTACTGATTTGCCTGAATTCAGGTGCTTGAGTCACAATTCAAATGTTCTAATTTATCAATTTAACAATCACTGTAAAATGTTTAACACCCAGAGTCAGCTGACATCAGTCATCAGCAAAGCTGTGCAATTGTATGTCCATCTTAAGGTCTGTATGGCACACTATGGACTGAGGAATTTACAGGGAGGGGGGGGCTGCCTCATTTTTTTCCAGGCTCTGGATCTCGCGCTGACTCTGATCTCTGGACGGACGGGAGCGTTGCTCGGACATCCCGTGCCTTTCAACCTCACCGGTCAAGGGAAGCTGATTGGTCCTTTGCTACATGAAACACAGCGAGGAGCATACTACATCCTGTTTGGACTAGGTGATGTATTTTTTAATACAATAACTTTAGGATATTCAATGAAATGCAAAGTTTTACCTTCCTACTATGAAACCTTTCCAAGTTACAGGCCTTTGAGGTGCATGAGGATGGGTTGAAATTTAGCGTCTCTGAATGAAATTTGTTGCTTCATTTGCTCTCAGCTTGACAGTTTTCTTTTGGCTCGTCCCCTTAACTTACTTTATTAAACTTTACAGGAAAAACACCCAAATGCCCGCTCATACTGAGACCCTCAGTGATCCAGGGCCTTCTGTGTGCTCATATTACAAGGATTTTGAAAACCTTGAGAGTTGTTTTACAAACTATTACAATACCAGAGTTTTTTTATCTTTTATAGCCAGGAGCTACATTAACATGTTTAAAAATGACTACAGCACATGTATTTGTCATGTCTTGACCGATCCCTCATTTTTTTTTAATTTGCTTGGAAAATGGGAAATAAGTGCAGTGATTTATTGAAGCGTGCAGACTTACATGGAAATAACAGTATATAAGGCAAAAACCGAGTTTGTAGAACAAGCTTGAAAGTCGATATTTGCTATGACCACCTTGATTCAGCACAGCCTGAACTCTGAGTCTGCAAGGAAGAATCACAGGTAAGCAGTGAGATTTAAAGTCTGCAGAGTGGAGGCTGACTGGCTTTGAGGACAGCGGGCAGGAAAACCAAGTTTGACAGTGTGACAGCATGCAAACGCAGAAGTGATGAGAAGAATAAACTAGCAGCAAATACTCAGGAGAGCAGAAAGAGGAGTGAATACAGAGCTGAAGCATAAGCTTCATTTCAACCCACCACTTTGTTCTTTGATCACCTGCAACTCAGAAAATATTGCATGTTCTTTATTAAATATACATGTTACTGAACCAGAAATTGCTGATTTTAAGGGGGTCTTTTTATTAGGAGTCGGTTGATTTGGTTTGGAGTGAACCTTGAAGTTATTTTAACTGTGGTTTTACAGAAGCTTGTGCCATCCTGTGTTCCCTCAGGTAACGTGAAGGCCATCTCTCTGCAAGACATCTACTTTCGTGCCACTGGCAAAATGCCCATAACTCAGGCGCTGAGAAAGAAGGACTCGGGGTGGGAGGGGCTCAAGAAGGACAATTTCTCCTCCGTCATACAGATTTACAGGTGGGCCTCTGTGACTGGCACATAGATCTGCTTTCAGTGGACACACTCTTCTTTGTTAAGTACCAAACCTGTAACCAGTTGCAGTTACAGACCTCACAAGGGTTTTGTGTGGTTTTGTCTTCCACTGGAGTTCAATAAAAAATGTTACACATGTTAATCAGAAATGAAACATTTCAGATATTTTGCTATTTTTGATGCAAACTTTTTGCACACCTTTCTACTGAGTTCAAATATTACAAAACACCCTTTTAATGAGATAGATCAACATATACTCACCAGCTTCAGTAAAAATAAAAACCTGTTTTCAGATTGGGGAAAGAGGAACTCATACTAGATTACTAGATTGTGTATTTTTGGCTAAAGAAAGCCAAAATCTGATCTTTGTCATGTCCTGTCCAGCCCTCATGACCATGACCGGGCAGAGTTCCTGCTCCCTCTTGTGGATGGTTATGGCAACAACCACAACAGTCTGGACACGGCTTCTAACCTGAACTCCAGCAGGAGTGACTGGGTGTTGGTGTACGGAAACAGCACACTGTCACTGCTCCGGCAGAGGGATTTACGAAAGGAGTGGACCTTCAAAACATCTCCCATTCACAGGTGCAGCCCTGAGTATTTCCACACTGTGGGGCAAAGAGTGTTTCAATGTGGAACACCCTACAGCACTATTGCTAGGAGGTAGTCTGAAATTTTGATATCTCAGTCAGAGTTTCCCAGTCTTTATTTCAGCTGCATTTCCTCTTCTTTCTTCTTTTTGCTGCTGTTTTCATCATATTCCACCATAACATCCGTCCCATCCTTTTGAAAACTAGGCCCAGTCAAAATATGGGACACTCTTTTAAAAGGCATTAAAAAAAAAGATGTTCTTAAAATGTCTGAAATAGTTCTTTGTCTGTCACAGTCAGCCAGCAGCGGGATACTTCAATAATGATGGGATCCTCGATCTTTTCATTCAGCATTCATCAAATGGCATCATGAAGGTAAAACGGCCTTTTCATACTTTTATTTTTCTCGGGGCTGAAATAAATTCAGAGGCTCACCGAGTCCCTTGCCACCGAGATTCCGATTTCTCTTTCACTGACATGTACGCATGCGTTGGTTCTCCCCTCTTCTTTGTCTCTCAGGCATTTATCATCGATGGGGCCAACGGGAACCTTCTGTGGACGAACGATTTTGTGTGTCCTGGTCTTGTTTTAGAAACATCTGCAATCTCCACATCTGCTGGCCAATCCACTTTCCTATTCTGGGCCAGCGAGCCAATCAAAGCACAGAGGAATGTCACCAAGACAACTGTAAGTCTTCCCTATAGAATCGGATAGGAAGAGCAACCTCCGTGAATCGTGTGCACTATTGTGCTCGACTCTGTAAAGGAGTCTTTTGTGCTAAATGTGTGCTCTGACTCTTTAGACGTCACCCAGTGTAGCTGCAGCACAGCCGCTCATTCGAAAGCTTTTCCTGCTGCATCCTGCGTATCCCACAGTCCTGTTGGAGCTCAGCAGTACCACCGACACAGCTGTCACATCTGCAGGTAAAGCCTTCGTGCTTAAAAATACCGCGGGACATCTCTCGGTGTATTGTTTTTTAAATTAATGACCAGCATTCCTTTTTCACCTACTTCCTTGCCGATAGTGAGCTACCAGGAACATCAGAAAGATGCCACCTACATCACTGTGTCCTCCAGGCCCACGCCCAACTCTGAGCCCAGTGCTCGCATAGTCAAGAGCATGAGTCTGAGAGCCGCTATCACCAAAGGACAAATTGTACGACTTGGAGAAGGCAGCAAGACTGGGGGACCCCTTAAACCTGGCGTGTTTGAGGTCAGCAAGTTCTTCAGGCGTCTGACCTTCAGACATCAGGTGAGAAAGAGAGACGTGAGATGCAGTCGGGCAGATCTGGAGGGTTTTCTTTTGTTCATTCACTAATTTGGCGGGTCAATCTCTTGTTTAGTGAGGAGCCGCGGCTGGCGGCACGCCCTGCGTCACAAGAAGCGGTACAGCTGCAAGGACTCGTGCAGGGATGAAAGGGACGAAAAGCCGCGGGCGATTCTGCACCAAGGAGACGCTAACGGCACATCCACGAAGCTGTTTCTGTTGCATTTGGTTCACTGAGTCCAATTTCAGCTCTGTTAGAAAGACATTTGTGTCTGTTTTGGTTTCTGCTGTGTTTGTACATTGAAATTCCTCATTTAAATTATTTAAGTCACATTCTAGGAAGTCTGTGATATTGACTCGACAACAGCAGAGTAACTTAACACTTGTGTCTGTTACAGTGAAACACAATAATGCTGATCAGTGCATTTACAGCATGCATCACTTGTAACTCCTAACAAGGCCAGTATCTACTACGTGCTATAGTCCACTATTTAAATGCATTGTGTCTCTGACTGGTGTTCTTTTGCTTCTCAATGAGTTAGTTAATATAAGGAGTCTGTAAATATTTAATGCTGTACAGTATTTATTGATTTTGCTTTTTGGGTTTTTTTTCCTCGTCTGAAATTTTTAAGACTGTACAGTGAGCCAGTGTTTGCTGAGGGTTTAAATGTAAACTGCAACTTGACATATAGCAAGAGAAAGTAAAGCGCAATGTGCAGCCTGAGTGGTTTATTTCAACTTTGAAGCGCGAACTGCGCACACAGGCGGGAAGCTAGAAAATAGGGCGCTGTGTCGGTGCAGCACCACAGGGTGGCGGTGCCCCCCTCGTCCTCCCCACGCCCCTGCACATCACAGATCGTCTCCGGTTTGTTTTCCGCATCGCTGCCGCTGCAGCAGCAAATGCTGGAAACATGGCGTCCGTTCTCGGTCGCCTGGTCAGGCCGTCGGTCTTCAGAGTCCCCCGCAAATCGCCGCTGACCCCCTCAGGTGTGCCGGGGGACACCGTCATTGCGTGCCGGACAGCCGTGTGCTCATCATCCGGTGCTATGCTCCCCAAACCCAAGAAGGTGAGGGCTCATTTGCGCGCATCATCATGAAACCAGGAGATCCACGGAGGGTGTAGACGTAAAGTAGTGCCTGGGTGTGCATGGCCAGAGATGTATTTTTTATGAACAGCCCTTTCTTACATCAGCATTGCACTGGATGTTCGGCGTTAACTAACTGAGCTGTTTCTATGGTGGGGTGTGTGACACTGGGGAGAAGACCCCCTTCGGCCTGTTCCGGATCGGGCTGGTAGTGGTGCCCTTCTTGTATGTGGGGACTCAGATCAGCAAGAACTTTGCTGCCCTGCTGGAGGAGCACGACATCTTCGTCCCCGAGGACGACGACGACGACGACTGAGGGGACTGCAGCGCGTCCTGGTTATCAGGTATCACTGGCTCTGTCACCGTGTGGCAAAGTGCACAGACCCTCAATCTGTTTGCCTGCACGCACTTTTCCAATGCTGCATTTAAGTCCAAGCTGTGAGAGTTACTAGTGCAATAAAAAAGTTTCAAGAGCTCGTTCATGACGTGTCTCAGAGTTGTCTCTACTCGCGGCTCTCTATGACGTCACAGGGGATAGCCTTATGTAGTCCCAACTTTTGTTTTTGAGGGGCAACCAATTAGAAAGAAAGCTGAAATGACTTCTTAGGAGATAAAGCGAGGGGCTGCAGGAAGTTATTTTTTACCCATCGTTTATAGATATTCTGGTAAAAATAGGGAGCTGGAAATGGGTCCCTTTTAATGTGACCAATCAGCTCTTTCAGAGCTTCAGCTTTGCCTTGACTCACTGTTTTATTACATTCTCACATCAGCAGCTTGAATGCAGCCGTTTTTCTAATGTTTTGTCTGCTTCATTTTTCTCAGTTTTGCAGCAGCTGTTAAACTCTTTCTAACAAGACGTAACCATTGTAGGTTCTTATAGTGGGAGACAGCACATGTTGCTTTGAAAGTCAATCACCACTTTTTCTTTCCCCTCACAGATTGTGTTTGGTGACGACCACCCCCAAGTGTCCGTGAGCATCTGAGCAGATAAACCCCTTCCTGGAGTTGCGTCTGTGTGCACTAGATTCAGGGTTTTTGCTGCCCCCGCGCTGATCGTATTGTACTGTATTTGTCATGCACTACTCGCATCTTAATAAAGGACCACTGCTTGTAAAAATACAGTGCATAATCAATGGAGTTGTAGGTGGAAATGTTGGTGGCATCTGATACACCAAAACACAATGATTGCAATTTTCTATCAACTATTTAAAACACCCAACTGCATGAAATTATGATGAACACATAAGATTTGTGAGAAGGCTGACAACTTATTCCAGGTGGTGTCGTATGTCCAGTTTTATAAATCACATCATCTTAAAAAGTATAAACTATACACATAATTCAAACTCTTAAGTTACTTGGTCCTCTTATGTCAGATCAAACAGTTTTAGTCAGACGGTGCCGACGGGATAAAAGCTTTTCAGTGCGGCAGATGAAATCAATAATAATGATGAAGACTCAGTTCTATTTAGTGCCATAGAAAGCCACAATAGCAGCATTAATATATACATGATCTTTTCCTGCTGTCCGCTGTGCAAAAGCTCTATTTTCTATGTTTAAAAAATAACCCACTCACAACCGGTTCAATCATGGCTTCAAGCAATCCACGTGAGAGCGTCAATGAAAGAGAGACATGGCCAGAGGAAGTTGTTAAGCTTATATTTACAATAAAGAGGAACATCTGTCAAACTGGACACAAGCAAAAAGCAGGTCACAGGGCAGGTCGAGAGCTGTGCAGTTCATGGGTCGTGACCCCGGTAAAATTTGGACAGGAAGTCGGTGGTGCGAGGTTCCTCTGACTCTTGGAAATACCGCATTATGTGGGTCTTCTGCTTCCAGACGTGGATCGTTTCCTGAAGTTCCATTTTCCCCTTTAAATAGCACACACACACAAACACAGAGCACCTCAGCACACTGCACTGAATCAACAAGTCAGTGTTGTTCTAAACTAGAGTTAAACACTCAGTGCAGCTACCACAACACAACTAAAGAATCACTGCTTTGAGAAAATTATATTTTACTAGTTGCTGTTATGATGGAGTGATATTGTTTAGGGTAGCTCACAGATGACTGCTCTTACCTTAATGACCAACATATCGATCACACGGGGATCGGTGACATGCTTGTTCTTGTCAAACATCTCCCTCACTTTGTCCCTTCCTTGACATATCGTGATGTCCAGCTGAAACATTGCAACTGCAGAGAAACAGACAAACAGAATCATTCCTCATTACTAAACATTCCAGTCAGCTGTTAGCGGGATTATAACAAAGTGGAAGTGATTGGGAACGACAGCAACTCAGCCATGAAGTGGTAGGCCACATAAAATGACAGTGCAGGGGCCAGTGGATGCTGAGGGTCATAGTGCACAGAGGTCACCAACTTTCTGCAGAATCAATCACTGCAGACCTCCAAACATCATTTCCTTCAGATTAGCTCAAGAACAGAGAGAGCTTCATGAATGGGTTTCCATGGCTGAGCAGCTGCATCCAAGCCTTCCATCACCAAGCTCAATGCAAAGTGTCAGATGCAGTGGTGTAAAGCACGCCACCACTGGATTGATAAATCACACTTCAATATCTGATGGAGGAGTCTGGGTTCGGTGGTTTCCAGGTGAACGGTACCTGTCTGACTGCACTGTAAGTGTAAAGTTGGGGGGGGGGTTATGGTGTGGGGCTGTTTTTCAGGAGTTGGGCTCGGCCCCTTAGTTCCAGTGAAAGGAGCTCTGAATGCTCCAGCATACCAAGACAATTTGATGCTCCCAGCTTTGCGGGAACAGTTTGGGGATGGCCCCTTCCTGTTCCAACATGGCTGCACACCAGTGCACAAAGCAGCTCCATAAAGACATGGATGAGCCAGTTTGGTGTGGAAGAACCAGTCCTGACCTCAGCCTGATAGAACACCTTTGGGATGAATTAGAGCGGAGACTATTAGAAGCTCGGCCTTCTCATCCAACATGAGTGTCTGAATGGTCAAAATTTCCC